>SCDS01001066.1:0-18254 GCA_004149465.1 Drosophila nigromelanica | reverse complement strand
TATATATATATATATATATATATATATATATATATATATATATATATATTTTTTTTTTTTAAGCCGTTTGGCAAACAATTTAAGGTGTAAACTGTTGAGGCTTCCACACGCTCTGTTGCGATCATTATTACTTGATAAACTAACCGACCGCCTGACTGGCGCATATATCACTAAAAAGCAAACGTCAAAAGAAAAAAAAAGTATGCGCCTATCTGGTATTTATGTTTGACAAACTCAAATGCCCCATCAATGTGTTAATATATCATTTTGACGGGTTCGAAAAAGACTGCAAATAAAAAACAAATAAATAAAAATGATCTTTACCATGGATATTTATGGTAAAACAGAAGTGATAATTAAAGTTAAGCGGCATTTGGCAGAAGATTTTGTTTTAAATTTGTAAACTGTAACAGCAGCTTGTTGATCCAGTTTATATGTTGACAATAGGCTCAAGCTGCCTTGATTTTTTCAATGATAGTTAAATTCGAGTATAAAATTTTTAGTGAAATGCTTATTTAATTCCTCTTTTTTGACAAATTTTAGGTCCTATTTTATACTAAGAAGTTGCTTGTTATTTTTTTTTAATGGGAAGAACAAGTATTAATATAATTTAGAGCCACATTTTAGTTTCGTACTTATATAAAAATTTCGAGACTATGAATTTTTAGTTAATACTAGAGACTGATTTGAATTTGACCATATGAACTTTATGCTCATGCAAGTCTCGTAAGTTATTTCCCACGCTACATGCAACATATATTCACCAAATCTATGCCACGACAAAAAATTGTTGCTTCCAAAATGCGGCAATACTTGAGCAGCGCCACTTGCAGCAGCAGCAGCAGCAAGTATTAGTAGACACCGCCTATGAGACTGCATTTTGGGGTGAGGCAGACAGCTCGCAAGCAGCAATTTTTCATTGTTGTAAAGTACTTTGAAATGGATTTCTACTCAGCTCTCAACAGCTCAAGCACTCAAGAGCTGAAGTTTGGTTCGTTTGTAATGGGTCTGCGGTCTGATTTGCTTGGGTTTGTTTGATTCTCGAGGTCGTCTTGACGCCCACACATCATGTGCCACAATTTTGCTGTTCAGTTTAATGAGTTTTTATAGTTTTTCTAGTTTTTTTTTCTTGGTTTTTTCTGTTTCTATCTGCGTTGCAGTTGCACAAAACTTTTTGCTTTCACTTTGGGTCTCGCGTGTGGAGCGCTTGACGCCTTTCAATTTCGATATGGATTTCGCAGTGTTGCAAGGACACTCGAAATTGTTGTAACCTATGGAACCCTTGAAAGGCGCTGTTAAGGCGAAAAAAAACCAAAAGCACATATCAAGGTATATGTGGGCTGCAGTAATAACAGGAAAACTGTACGATTCGCTATCATAAATAATCAAGAAAAGGTCATAAAAGCCAGCAAATAACAATAGTTTGTTGATTTAACATAGTTAATGCACATAAAAGTGTCCTGTCTATAAGTTAGGTGAACGGAGCGGAGAGGCGAAATTGTGGACTGTAGGCCCAGCAATAAACAAGCCATAAAACGTTTGTGCCGTACTCTCGACCTGTTTTTGGGGTCTCCTTTTGCTTTTTTATGTCAAATAAATAACAAAACAAATAAAAATGTTAATAACTAGAGTCAATGTGTGGATCAAAAAAAATGCTTTAGCTAGGATATATGTACATATATGGGTCTATTTAGCTTTTTCATTTTCCTTTTTTAAACTCATTCGTAAAAGTTTTACTGGCATAAAATTCAATATATTTATAATCTATGCGCATGCTTTTATTATGTTTAAAAATATGTATATTTTTCAAATTACAATCACTTTTATTTTCTGATTTGTTTTTAGTTTTTCATTCGTTAACGTTAACGTTTCACTGGCCTGGATTGAGCAATTTTGTAGCGTGTCTCGCAAAAGAAGCGCATTAAAAGTCAAATAGATATTTCTCGTATAAAATGTTCACAAACTTTACATAACTCCAGCTAAATTCAATCACTTTTTCATTTCCTTATAAAACTAATTCATATTCAACATGCGTTTTACTCTCTACAACATTTACAGTATCATAGCACAAATGCCATTTCAAGCAATACCAAACCTTGAGAGTATTTTCCGCACTATAACTTAGCCACTAGAGCGCCGTCAACTAGGGTTTATGTTTCCTTTCTGGCAAGCCATTAAATTGAAGCACGTAGCCTGCCTGAGCTACCAAAAAATAAAAAAGAAGCGGTTTAACAAGAATTTCCCCCCCCCCCCCCCCCCCCCCCCTCTGCTAGTGGGCAAAAAAAAAAGGGTGCAGAGTATTTCAACTTTACTTAAGGTGCTTCTGCCAGGACACATAACACGCGTTGAGCAAGTTTGTTTCGCCCTTGGGGCATTGATTGATTTGTTTTGGACCCCGAAACGAGCAGTTTGTGCGTGATTTCTTCGTCTGTGAACTCATGTTTACAAAAGGCAAACGCCTAGTTTTGACCAAGTTTCTCGGGTATATATCTTGGGAACTGTGTAGCACAATAGCAATTAATGTGATTGTTAACCAAATGGGTCGACCGTTTAACCTTCAAACTGCTGACAGTAGCGTATCCATCTACTTACTACTTATCTATGCCAATAACTCAACATAAAAGTCAAGAGTCCCGCTGCCATAAAAGTCAGGCAGCCAAAAAAAAGTGGAAGAGAGAGAGAGAGAGAGAAAAAGAAGTAGAAGTAGGAAGCAAACTAAAATCAACGTCAAACACAGACGAGCCCATTAATTTTTATTGCGCACGAGAATCCCAAGAACCCAACAAACAAAGCAAAAAATAAAAAAAATGCCGAAAAAAAATAAATAAATTTGAATAAAAATTAGCAGGCATACATTTAGGCGCGGCCCCGCCATGAATCCCATAAATATACCAAGCGGCAACTGTTACGAATAGAATGCGCAAAAGCAAACCAAAGTCGCCAAAAAACCTTTAAGGTAATCTCGGCGATTGATAGCAGCAAAAGCACCCTGTATGTGTATTTAAATGTGTATGTGCGTGTGTGTTTGCGAGTATTTTGTATAGAAATTGCGTGTGCGTTGCCTGTCATCGCCGCGAGGAGGGTTGCTTTGCTCTCTTTCTGTATTTTGATATTTGTTATTTCTTTACGAATATCCTCGGGTATCATACGATTTTTGTGTGGCTTGTAAAGTCTTGTGTTTACAAACTTGTTATTAATAACTAATTCTACAGCTGAGCCATATTTACAAAATAAAATTGTTTTGAATATATTTAAAGGATCACGTTTACACTTTGAAATCGATTTCTAATAGCTGACGGTTAAAGTTTATGTTTTTCCAGTCATTTCAAAGGTTTGTATTTTGGTTACGTTTTCAGACATGGGTCTTAGAAGCTGAATATGGATGGGATTTATTATCGATCTATTGGGACTTGATTTGAGCTTTGACACTTATGTATAGAATGTATAGAAAACAATTTTGTTTCAAGTAGAATTTTCTTTTTTTAAGTAGTAGAATTTTTAATAATAGTTTTTGTTATTAAATATATTTGAAATTTTTTAAATACGTTTTAAAATTTGGTTTTAACCGCTTAAACTCCGATTTAAAAATAGATTTAATAAAACTTTATTTTGTTTAATTTTGTATGTGTCCAGTTAATTCTTATTTCTGTAAGTTCTTATTTATTTTATGTGTTTATTTTAGGGTATCTTAACTACTGTTATAGCTCTCTTTCCGGTATTTGTCCGGCGGGGTTTGATTCTGCTTGGGTTCGCTGCTGTAGACAAACAAATAAATTTGCGACTACTTTTGTGTGACAGGTCCAGACTTATTGGCGTCGCAGGCGTTGTCTGTTTTGTTCATATTTAACCAACATCTAACATCAGCATCAACATCATAAAACGGAACTATAACTGTAGTAATGGTCTTTGTTGTTGAATCGCTAGTTTTCGGTTTTTGATTTCCTTGGTTGTTTTGCCACTTTCATTTTTATTTTTATTTGGACTTTTTATGCCTTTTATTATTGGTTGTGACAAAAGTTTTGGTATAAGCCTATGCTGAGAATTCGGCTTTTGTTGTTGATACTTACGTCAGCTGCTGCATGAAACTCATCGGAGACTATAGGCAGCTGATGTATTTAACTTGACGAGGGGGAGCAGGGACTGCCTCAGGTATTTGCCACTTGAGCCAGCGTCTTTGGGGACATGGCAAAAACAAAAGCCACGAGACGGCAGCGCCTGACAGTGGGCTGGATTATAAGCAGCTACCTGCGTGCTAAAAGTACACATCGGGTATAATGCGGTACTTACTTAGGCTGCTTAGTGAGGATTTTCCTGACGTACACCCACCACACTTTTGTCTTATAAATGCTCCATTTTCCCCCTTACCGGCTTTATAATTAAAACTTATGGCTCAAAGTGTATGTGTGTTTGTGTGTGCATAGGCATCTTTGAAATAACCAGCGAATACTTTTTGGGGCGTCTTAACAACATAAACGTAAATAACGTGTTCTTCGTTTTTATGTCAATTTACCTGTGCTCTTAACCATAATACTTATTGGAAGTGCTGTTGGTCTGCTGATGTTGCCATTTTGTTGGAATTTCCATTTGATTGATTCTGTTATAAAATTTCCCAGATAAATACAAATGGGCATATAAATTTTATTTCAGAAAAAGGCTCATTTGCATTTGGCTAAAATATGATGATATGGGTTCGGTTTTTGGGTAAAATTACATTACTAATACGCCGCGTTGCCAAGTTACCTGTTTTACATGCGAAAAAGGTGAATGCACTGAGAGAAATACTAAGGAAAATAAGATAAAAAATAAAATTTTAAATTTTTATTCATTTAATCAAAGATACATTTTTTTATCATTTTAATTCAGTTTGTTTTTTTATATTTTAACATATTTTTCATTTCCGACGATAAGTAAAACTATAAAACTATTTGTAAAACTATTAACTGTAAATTTTGTATTAAATTTAAATTTTATAATATTTCAACGTTTTTTTCAAGTACGCCTATGTTTTCTCTTTGTTTAGTGCACAAGGGAGCTCTTTTCCTGTCGACCCTCTCCGTTCTGTCATGCCTCACTGGTCTGCTGGCTGACTTCCTGTGTGTGCCAAATGCTTCCTGCGTACATGTGCTTACTCATTTTGTATACATACATAGACACATGTATTTGTTAATGTCTCTGTGACTGTGTGTATTTCTTTTCCATTTTGGTGAACTATGCGTTGTGCATTTAAATTTCAATGCCTGGCGGCATTTTGGTACAATCCATGAACAGAGAGCCGAGCCTCAAAGTATGTTTTGTGTATTGACTCGAATCTAGCCTTAAAGCCTCGTTTCACGTGACAGCTAGAGGGAGTTTTTATTTTTGATGTTGTTCTCGTCGTTGTTGCTGTTGTGACATTTTTTGACAACCCACATTGCCGTTTATGGCGTTAAGTGGGTGTGTGTGTGTGTGTGTGTCGGTATTGTGGCTTTTATTTTTATTTTATATCATTTAATTTGACAGTTTGTTCGGCGGCGTGTTAGGCATTTTGTTTATGCAAATTTTGTGTGCATGCTTACAGTTTTTGTGGAAAATGCATTGTATATTTGACATTTGGCCTGAAACTTAATGATTTAAAGAAATTTAATCAATATTTCTTTATTTTGGGAAGTTAAGATATTGAAATTGATTTTCCAAAAACCAAGTAATTTAGCCTATAAAAACTATTTTTAATTTTATTGAAAAAATACTTTTAGAACAATTTATTTTTTCTGTATTAAAGCAATTCTAAAATTCTTCTCACTTTTTTCATCAAAACAGCTTTAGATAATTTTATTTTTTGACTTATACCTTAAATCCTATGAATTCAGCTATTAATTTAATATTTTTATCCATATTTCTTGCTACCGTTCTACCATTTTGCATTCATGAGGTTTTTCAACCTTGACCTCATAAACTAATTGATTTGCTGCATACGTTTGTGTATTTTTGGTTATTTTATTTATTTCCATTTTGTTATATTTTTTTCTGCTAGTACCTAACACAAAAAAATCCTCAACTATCAATTAGTGCAATAACTTTTTATTGAACTTTTTTTTAATTTATGAGTATGGATTTGTTTGTGTGCCAACCTGAAACCACTTGAAAACTTAGATGCTCTGCGCACAATTTTTGTTTTGTCGGCATTTCTCTTACATATTTGCTGTTTGAAGTTTTAGCTGCCGGTTGGTGTTTTTTTTTTGTTACCCTCAGCAAAACGAACAACAACAGCAGAACTCGTTTAAAATTCCAAAGTTGATTTTCAGTTTTGTTTTTTATGTCGCGTCCACATTTCATGTTAATTGTTTTGCGTTGTCTGTTCGCTAGCCTGCCAAAACGTTGATTGATTTAATCTTTTATTATTTTTCAATATCAAGTTCAGAGCTCATAAATAAATGTTTTTTGGTCGTTTTTAATTTTGCTTTACTTTAAATTAGATACAAAATTTCATTTTAACTAACAAAACTATCAAAAAAAATGATACTATCCATCAGCTAATCAAGAGTTCTGCATTTGTTAGCTTTGTTATGCTAATTTCCTGAGCTATGTTTCAATAGTTTTCGGAGCGCCAGGTATACAAAAAATAATAATAGGATACTTAAATACTCTTTCCAGTTTTTGAAATGCCATAAAAATATAAAAACTGAATCGATTTCCCCTATGAATGCCATTTTGATCATATTAAAGACTAGATTCTACATTAAAATAAAAACCTTATTTGTTTTGTTTTTTTCTTTTTTTTTTTTTAATTTAATGCTCAAATCATATTTATTTAAAGTGTAAACTTATTTATTTTAAATTGTTTCAGATGTCTGTTTGTTTGCTGACAATTAAAAGCTGTTTTTGTTTTTTGCCGATTGGCAGCCGCCAAAGTGCATGCCACAATAAAATACAATAAACAAAAATAGAAAGAGGCAAGAATAGGTTATAATAATGAATAGCTTGAATTTGGCTGGCAGTTTGGCATTTGCGGCAATTGAATGAGCAATGATCATGATAAACGTTTTTGCAGCAGCATCTTTGCCAAAGCATTTTGGCCATTTTTCATGCAGCTGTGACAGCTTAAATTGGCTTAAACGCAGGCGTTGCCCCATTGCTGGCAAAAGAACTTGCGAGCTGCAACATTCAACAACCTGCAATTTATACGTTTAATTCTGCCTATGAATAATCCCAAATGTTGTTCTAAGCCGCTTTTGATTGTTGCCTGAATGTCTCCGTTTGCAGCCGATGAGAAGTTGACTGGCAGTTAGGAATTTAATGCCGCCAACACTCCTCCTTAATTTTGCCACATTTCGTTGCAAGTGTTGTTCGAGTGAAAATTCGTTAAGACAATGGCATCGCGCACCTCAACTTGAGAGATTTCGCCCGCTTTTCTGTGGTTTCACAGTTTCTCAATTGCTGCCAGCTGTAAATGCTTTTGTTTTGTTTTTTTTTCCAACTATTTCGTTTTTTTTTTTTTTGGTCGTGAAATGGTAGCGTGTAATCTAAGGCGTGCTTTAAATTTCACTTTTATTTTTGCAGCAGCTGTCGTCATTTAGAGATTTACATGGAAATAGCTTTGGCTCAAATATTCCATTGTGTGTGTGTTTTTTGTTTTTGTTTTTCTAGTTAGCTAGAGATACTAGAGATGCATGGATGAAGTTGCCGAGTTTCTGCTGAATTATGAGTTTCACATTTCTGTTTGGTGCTGATTTGTGTTTCATGTCAGCCACGTGAGAGTTATTTATAGAGGAACTACTTGAAAAAAATTTACTTTTTATATAAATTAAATGGAAATGGGGCAGATTTTATATTATGGATTATATGTATGTACATACATATGTATATATGAATACTAAGAGTGTTAATTTAATTAGCATTCTACGTTTACAATATGAAAGGCATCTTCTCTGTGTTTAAACCAGTTTAGAATTACACATGAAAGTAAAGTATAAGGCATTGTATGATTGATTTTTAAGTTCACAGAATTACCTTAACTGTCTGTTATTGAAGTAAATCCCTTTTCCCAAACAGCACGTCCGTCAACTTGAATAAATGTGAAATAATTTGTTTATTAAATTTTTTTTATTAAGCTTTTCTTAACAATTGATTATCGATTTATGAATATGCGCCCCACCTAAGCAATTAGGCACATTGGAGACCACCTGGATTTATGCTAAATGAATGAAAACCACTGATTCACCTTTGTCTTGTCATTCAATTATCTAACCACAACACCCATTTATCGCACAGACTGTGATCGGGGTGGTGTAGACTACAAAATAATTATACATTCCCCGCACGCACACTAATCAAATCGACATGTTACCAGCTCTG
This sequence comes from Drosophila nigromelanica, assembly GCA_004149465.1. NCBI lineage: Eukaryota > Metazoa > Arthropoda > Insecta > Diptera > Drosophilidae > Drosophila > Drosophila nigromelanica. Next base: position 9,923 of record SCDS01001066.1, on the reverse strand, counting down.
TACAGGCCTCGCTCTAACAAAAAAAAATAAGTAAATAAAAATAAAACAAAATCATTCTCAGACAGCTACAACAATCGGTAGTACCATAAATACTGGCGATTTCTGATTTGAGAGTTGCGATAAATCCTCCAAAATGTGACACGCGCCCACGTAATTAGAACATTACCAACATTTAGCCCAAACTGTAACTATAAATTATCTCTGTCCGCTTTTGGGCAAGTTTTTTTAAAAAGGTTTTCGTTTTAAATACCTTGTACAGGTAATTCATTTTAAAAAGGGTATGTTGAAGATAGGGCTTGTGCTTGTTAAATTTTTGTTGTATTATTTCATTAATTTTTGAAAATATGCGAACTTTAATATAAAATACTTCTAAAAATATCAGAAACTTAATTAGATCAAAAAGTTAAATTATAAAATTTAAAAGGTATCAACTTAAAACTATTTTGTACACTTTCCATAAAGAAATGTATTTGAAAGTATTTAAAATACAAATACAGGGTATATTTTAGTCTACTTCTCCACCCATCATACCTTCCGTCTCGTTTGTTTTTTGTTTTATTGGGCTACCTATAAAAACAATTTTTTTTGACAGCAAATTTGACAGCTCTCAAAATGAGTTGCGTGCTAGGCGGAACCAGTCATGGAAGACAGTAATAAAAAGGCAACTTTACCAACTTTGGACTTCAATTACGCACCGAAATAATTATTATTTATTGTTTACACTTGAATATTTGTAGTTTTTGAAATCTGAACTTTATGTTTGAGTTGGATGTTTGTTTGGTCAGTGAATAGTGGGCTTATCTTTATAGGCGTAAGGTTATTCGTGTTGAGATTTGATGGAATTACACAAATGCGACTATATATGTATCATTGATGACACTTAACTTAGACATGGGCTGTACTTCAACTATCATTCATTCAATTGCCCAATTCAAGTGCGTAAATTAAGTGTGAGATTAAGATAAGAGATCGGAACTACAGAGATAATACGGCATAAGACCTTTTGTCATGTTCGCCGCACTTAAAACATATTTTAATTGCTTAGCACATCACAATTGAAACTATTGCAGTTCGACTTTTAGTTACTTTGCTAAAATCTTTGCTCATTTTCATATTAAATGGTGTTTTGAATAGTTTACAAGTTTGCAGTCTATGGCTTGGCGTTTCAAAAGTTTGCAACAAAGTTGTGAATAGCAAAAAGAAAATTTAGATTTGGGCCGAAGTGTTGGACTGGAAGATGCTCTACATAATAAACTAAACTCCTGACTTTAAAGGTGTTTTACAGTTTCTCAAGAACGCAAAAGTTATTATCTATAAAAAGAATTTTGATATAAAGTTTTTTCAGTTCTGTAAATTTATGAAAAGAATAAATAAATTTAAATAAATGAATAAATAAACAAATTTGAAGTTAGATTTAGCAGATCGAAAAAATATACTGTATGTTATAATTCTAGAGTATACAAAGGCAGTGATTTTTGTATAATGTATTATATATATTATTGGTTGTACTTTAATTTAAACTTTGTTATATTATATTTTGCTATATACGAGATTTCTTTGCAATAGCGACAAAAGTTTAGCAGACTATAAAAAACTGAACCGTATTTTTGATTTTTGGGTGATAAATAGAATTCAAAAAATAAATAAATCCTATAAATATTGATTTATTTATTAAATACAACAGGCTAAATGTAAATGTAATCTCTGAAAACAACAACACATTTCTAAATAAGTACATTCGAAACAACATGCATGTATACAAATCCAGGCCACCTTCCGTTCTGTAATCCCAGTGGCATGGCCGCCTACATTTTAAATCTACATACTTATAGAGGTATAATCTGGTTTGATGCGCTTGATTGACTTTGATTATTTAATTGAAATGCGGTCAGTTAGCCAAACCATTAAAATTCAAAAAATTTCGCTCCATGTTTGTTGCCAACAAATCCCAATTATCAACTGTTTCGTGCTAATATTGCAAAAGAGGAAATTAGAAAAATTACACAAAATTTAAAACAGAGTAATTTAAATATTCAAATATAACTTCAGCTCAGTTTCGGTGTTCTACACTCAGAAGTTAATCAATTTGCATTATTTCATAATCTGTTTTGCTGTTTCAATTAAAAATCAGTTGAAATGAGCTAAATTGCTTAATTTATGTAGCGTTATTCAGCTACTATTGGTGTCTTAGTAACGGCTTTGCTTATAAAAAATGTTTGAATTTAACCAAATATATTATGTCATAATAAAAAACTCAACAAATTAGCGCGGCTCGTGTGGCATATATGTACATATATTATTTCTAAATAGTTATATGTGTTGTTGTTAGTGATATGTTTATTGGACAATTTTTGAGAGGTTTGCCTAATAACTATAAAAAATCTATAAAGTTTGAGATTATTAAACTTTGAATTATATTTGTTTAATATCCATAATAGATCTTTGATATTATGCATAACTAAAGGTAGCTGTAGCTTACCTGAAAACCAAAAATACGATATATCTAATTATATTAACATATTATTAGACTTTTTTATGTATTGGTATCACACTGAAATAATAATAATAATAATAATAATAATAATAATAATAATAATTTTTCATTAATTAATAAATATATAATATTTTAGCAACGTCAATTGTGGCATATTTATTAAATAACCTGTAATTTCGAAGAAACTTAAACCTTAATTAATATCGCATTGCACCTGTTTGTAATTTAATTTGTCAACTCAACAAAAGAATAAAATTATACTAACCCAGATTTAATTTTTTTAAGTATCCAGTTTAACGGCGCGTTAATTGATTCTGAGTGCTGGTTTTATTGACGCCCACAATGTCGCGTTTTCAGAGCCAGCTGTTGATAATAGTTGTTGTGTTTAGGAAATACACACACATACACAAACACACTCATGCATATACACTAATATATAATTCCATAAATATTGACACTGAGTTATGGGTGCAAAATGCGCAGTCGTTTAGTTCATACATATATATGGTGTAGATTTACTAATGGTATGCCATATAACAGTATGGGTTGAAGTCTAGCTTTGGGTATTTAATAAATGGCCAATTTGGCGTAGAATGTGTAATTAATGAGCTACTCTAATAGTTGACATTTTAATTGAAAATGCCGCACGTGAAACTTTACACAAATTTATTGATTTGCAATTTGGTGTGGCCTTAATTTGATACGCCCGCATCTGTATTGTGTAAAACCGGTAGCTAGATACGTATATATCGAATATTAAATATCTATACATACCTATGTCAGTATATTTTGTCTGGTTTTGCATTTCATATTATCTTTAATCTTTAATTATGCAGCTTTTGTGTTTTAATCTTTCTTTATCTAGTTTTTATAGGTAGCGCATCATAAGATTAGCTAGTTTGTATTTGTATTTGTTTTTTCTTACAGGCATTTAGCAATTTTTTATATATAAGAGAAACAAGCTTTAATTTAAATAATCTCATCAAATGTTTTAAAAGTCACCTTTTTAACTGTTTGATTAAGGTTTAATTATTAAGACCATAAAATTAGGGTTTCGCAAGGTCAATGCAAAAAATACCTAAAAAATCAAACTTTTAGAAAATTTAGCTAATAAGTTGTTACAATTATTTGATGGTATTTTTGGTATTACCATTAAGTCATTTTTGGCCAATCAATGCAGTATAATAAAAAATTGTAGTGTTAAAAATTCCATTTAAAATAGGAGCACATTTTGATGAACTTATAAGCTAATTTCTTGTTTGTTTTTTTTTCTTCATCTAATTTCAGGTAAGAGTATGCTAATAAAAACTACATCAAGCATGATTATAATAGGAACAAGTAAGACGACTACGAAAAAAATAGGAATGAACGGTTTTAAGTTACCCTGTATAAACACCATCGAATGAGAAAAAACTATTTTTACTAGCAATGTATTCGATTATTTTTAGCATATTTTGAAATTATGTAAACTTCCTTCTCCGTTCATTCCTAATATATAATCATTCTATCGACTCTAGCTTAATTATTCGCACTGTTATAGTTAGTTTGCATAACTGCGATATAATTTAATTGCTACAGAGTATTATAAAACATGAATTGTTTTAGTTTCCTTGTCAATTTCATGCCCAATAAACTCACAATACATATATATGTATATATTTAACTGCACGCCTTGTTGGCTAATCTAGAAAATAAAACCCAATCAATCAGGTTTCTCAAATACTTTTAGCGAGCAATTATAACATATTAAGTGCGCACGCTCGGAAAGTAAAAGTGTCAAAAATTTAAAAACAAATAAAATCAAAACATAACTAACTCATTTCGATTCCCTGTATGTGTGCGTCACAAGGTTAGCCGGTTTGGCATGGCTAAGATAGAAGCAATACTTGCGGTGAGTTTTATGGGCCAATATGGCGGACAGTCGCAAGTCTTATGCATATTTATAAGACGATAAAGTAGTTGCTCATTCGTAGCTCTGTTTGCAGCAAATGCTTTTAATATATGCTGGTTTCTGTTTGTCTTTGTCCGATCTGATCTGTCCATTTTATGACTCCTTTTAAACCAATTCATATCGAATAAGAGCTGGGAACAAACATATTCAGCGGCAATTGACGCTTTTTGCTTTTTTTTGTTAATTAACTTGAAGTGATTTTCAGTCAAATAAGCCGAAGATTTAATGCGTAGGTTGTTGTATTAGCTAAGCTGTTAATCTCTTGAAGGTTACATTTATCATTTCATAAAACTTGTTACATTTTCGAGCTTTTCGCTCCCAAATTGGGAAGCACTTTTTAAAAATTATTTGTCAAGTAAATAAACAAACAGCTTTATTGAAAATACTATGCGTCTGATATAAATGTATAAACGGAATTTAATAAATATTCAGCGGGTCAAATAAAATAAGTACCAATAGCAGGAGGTACCATTTTGCCTTTTTTTCCATGAAATTTGAACTGAACAACAAAAACTGAAGTTGATATTTTTAGTTAATTCGCTATAAAATTTAATTTAAAAACTATATACTTTCTTCAGGAGCTACAGGGTATAAAGATTTCAAAAATAAAAAGCATTTATCAAATTCCACTTGAGCGCTCACCCTTACAACTCGTTTTTCTTTCATTTAAGTTTCTGACAGCTGCAGCTATCTGAAACTTCAAAGAATTTCGTAAAAATAATATTTATAAAAATTAATTACATTGACTGAAAATATGTGTGCGCGTGAGTGTTCATGCCTGTCACATCAATTCTATAACTCATAACTATTATTAATAATATTTTTCCACATTAATTGGTGCGCTCTGTGTTTCCCGGAAGACAATTGTGACCCACAATTTGATTCAGCGTGAGAGAGAAAGAGCCCAAACAACACATCATATTCATCATCTTTTATCATTGGCATCATCAAGCATTTTTGAATGGATTTCTTGTGGGGCATCTTTTGCACTTTTGCTTTCAATTCACAATCCGTTTTTTATTTCTCTCCCTCTCTCTTTTGTTTTTCTTTCTTTCTGAATGCCCGCCTTTTGTATTGGCTGCGCTTTCGATTCCAATTCAATTCAATTCAATTGGTTTGGTCTTGTCTGCTCTGGAGTCGCCCTGGGCGGTCCGTATATAACCAAGTTGCAATGCAAACTGAAACGCTTTAATTATTAATTTCTCCAGCATTTTATGATTATTTTGTTGTGGAACGTGTAAATGTATATAAATATATGTATATGTATATCTCTGATGATGCTGTTGATTATAATGCAAGCATGCGGAAGCATTTCGATCTTTAATCGACCGCATCATTCAGCAGTTGAGGGTCTGCAGACTCCACTTTGATACTGGGTTGCGTGTCGAAAAGTAGGGAAATGAATTGCTTGCTTGGAAATTGGTAATTTTGTCACAATTTAAGACTACCATTGTAATGAAATTTTACTTTTGACTTCAGATATATTTATTTATCTTTATTTATTATTTATTAATATTTAGTATTTATTAGTCCCTCTAATATCTAATTTTTGCGACTTCTACGTGACTGATTTTCAATACTGTCAATAGTTGAATCAAACCCTCCGTTGGTTTAACTTTTGGTATTTTTCAAAAATCTTATAACCCACATTTAACTTCATGCATAGACCCACAGTTCGTATACTTCATCATCATTTCAGCTAAGTAGTTTGCAATGCTTGCACACACTCCACACACATTTCGCATCGTACACCCAGATAGTAAACAGCTCGATTTAATTGCATGCACTCTGACTTTTGCATTTAATTTATGCCCATATGCAACGTGCTCTCCACACCCAACTCCCGATTGCAACTAGGGTGTGTGTGCCTTAGTTTTACGTTCATGTAACTGTTTGTAAGCCGCTTAATTGCTTAAATGAAGAAACAGGATTACGCCTTCAATTTTGGTGAAACCTTTGCCGTATCTAGCGGCTATGTGTATATATCTTCGTAATGGTCTGTGTACCGTATGATAAATGGAACAAGTAAGATTGCTCTAGTCGGGACCGCCTGACTAGGAGATACCCTGAACCCAAAATTTAACACGTACATACACACAAACTCTCGGCACCTAATGAGTATTGATGTGGTTAAAAATTAAAAAAAAAATTGAATTAATAATTACCAACGAAAAATGAAATATACCACACCGGGAGTCGAACCGCCGACCCTCAGCTTCAGTTGCACAACTCTTATCGACTGCACCACACTATCTTTTAATTCGCGCATGATATAACATAACTTAACCATCTTTACAAAAATTCAAGGAGACGCTAACAAAATTCTTCTTCTGTCATAAAAATTATAAATATTAATAATAATTATTGATAATTGAAAAGAAGAAAATATAAATTTCATATTGTCCCAGCGCGGGAATCGAACTCGCAACCTCTGACTTCACCTGCACAACTCCTAACGGCTGCGACACATTTTCACTTGTTATTGTTGTGATAAAATTCAATTAAAAAATTCCAAGAAAAACGCTAGACAAAATTTTGCGTTTGCATGTGTGTGGCACATGAACACAGAAATTGCCTGTGCTTCAGCCAATCAACTGCTTGGCCCCCACTAATGAAAAGAGATTCTTGATTTGCTCGTAAACTAAATGTGTGATCGTTATCAAATTTTCAGGACTTAACAAGCGCATCAAAATGTATGTACACCCCAATTTGCAAGACTGTAGTATTTGATATGGTTTTATAGTTTTATCGATATTGGGGCGACTGGGGGAAGATATCCGAAACCTTAAATAATCTTAAAATCCTCGTATCCTTTACGCGAACATATAAAAACTAATTTGGTGGCTTTAATAGTTGAGGAGACATGCTCAAAAACCGGGTAAAAAAAGCGATAAATATCGATAAAAAGAAAACGGAAAGAGTTATCGATATTTTGAAATGAACTTGATCTGAGCGAATGATACCAAGATCAGCTTTCTAGCTTTCTAGCTTTGTAGTCTCTGAAATCGGCGTGTTCATACAGACAGACGGACAGACAGACAGACGGACATGGCTAAATCGACTCGGCTAATGATGCTGATCTAGAATATATATACTTTATGGGGTCGGAGATGCTTCCTTCTGACTGTTACATACATTTGCACAAAACCCTTTTTTACCCATTTTCAATGGGTTCAGGGTATAAAAATAAGCTGTTTGTTTATATAGTTTGTGTGTGGCATATTGTGTTGTTTGCTGTCAAAGAAATGCGTTTCAGGAATGTCCGCAAGAAAGGCAGCTGTTAAAATTGCAAAGCTTTTGATTTTATAAGCAGCTTTATGTTACCTAAGGTTGACTTGTAATACATTTTGTAAATCTTGTTAAAAATTGTAATTTTTTCATCAAAAATTTTACCATTTTTTATCAAAAACATTTTTGAAGAATTTGGTAATTATTATTATTAAATATAATAAAGTATTCATAAATAAAATATTAATTTGAATACATGAAAATTTAAAAGAGAGACGAACAAATTTTTATGATTTGTAAATTTTTAAATATAACTTATTTTAAGAGTATTTCAAATTCAAGATGATAAAAATAGATATTTTTGTTCGTGTTGATTTATTAACAGCCAAAAAGTTTTGAGAGCATCGATGAGAGGGGCAAGGCATTGTGGTTAGTGGTGGGGTGGGGCGACTGTTGACAGTTGACAGCTTTTCGGACAACAATGAACTAATTTAAGCAACGCATTGTCATACATCAACGATATGTTGTTGTTTTTGTAAGTACATTTGAGAAAAGCGTGCTCTACTTTTTAGTTGCGCCCCTTCCAATTTGCTCTGATATATCATGCTGCATGTACGCAAAAGTATATTGAAAAGTAAAGAAAATTTAAAACACAAACACAAGCATGTAGCTTCCGGGTAAACATGAAAAAACTAGAAAATAGAAGAAAAATAAAACAAAAAATTTAACCAGCTGCTGCCCGCAATCAATTTTCATGGTTAACCCATAGTCGAAATGGGGATCTTAAGAGTGCGGGAACTCTCTCGTAAACTAATGACATGTGTTAATAAATCTTGGGCAAGTGCGCGTAAAAAATATACAGTCTCGATGTTTTTTTTTATTGTCAACGCAAAATTTGAAAAACACGAAAACATTTTATATATGTTGCTAGCACTTTGTACAAAACAAATTAAAGATGCGCTTCAACAATTTACATAGTTTTAACTAAATCTTTTATGGTAAACAAATAATGTGAAAAACTTGCAGGTAGGCCATCCTTGGCCCCTTCGGCCTTTCATTCAATCCTCGCCAGTTGTTTATGGCTTGGAAAATTTTGAGTCTTTTGTGGCAAGTGAAGCGCACTGCCAAATGCAGTTAGTGGCTGCCGCAATATATACCATATAAAATAAAAGTCAACTGCAATTGGCACCGAATGCTGCAGAGGCGCTCCCACACCCACCACCACACACCTCCTGCTGCCTGCTGCATGCCACAACACGGCCACGTCTGTCAGTCACTAGGGATGCATTTGTCATCAGTTTGGGCTATGTGGAGGCGCTTAAAAAATGCACGCATAACTTGGCTCTTAACCGAGCTGCAAAAAAGGAAAATATAAAAAAAGTTTTAGGACCACGCTTAGATTCCTTTTACTTCCATATGTATACATATATGGCTATATATGTGCCCTTTTAGCTGCAGTGAAAACTGAGAATTTTTTTTGCGACTTGCAGCCAAGGGAGAGCAATAAAACGCATTGCAAACATGCTCGTGTGTTGCCAACTTCATCATCAGGTGCTTACATCGAGAACTTGACTTACGCGCAGTGACCCAATCCAACCCATCCTTTGTCCTATATCATATCCATTTGGAGAACTAGATGAATTTTAGAGGGTAGAGAATGATGCTGTGCAATGTTTGAAATTGCCAAGATAGTTGACCCAGTTGTGGTTGGTACATTGAAATTGTCGTATTTCATTGTATACAAAATCTTAAAAGTTGTCATTTTCAATAGGCACAATTTTTTTAATTTAAAAAATATGAAATAACATTTTTCTTTAAGCTTAAAGCTTTCTATTCTAAAAGAATACCAACAAGTAAGAACGTTGCTGTCGGGTGTAACCGACAGCGCAATACTCGTTCACAGTGAAATGCATAATTAATCTCTTATTAATTATGACAAATACAATCCATTAAAAAGATAAATTCGCAATTCTAAATTTTGAAAATAAAATTTTTTTCGGATATCAGGAGGGCAAGCTTTTTCTTTCTACAAATTTTATTTTCAAAAATTCATATATTTTAAATATAAATCGATCTAAATGAACAATCATAATCATCAAACACGAAAATCGGTTCAATTTTGACAGAATTATGGAAGGTTGAAGTATGGGAACTGTGGATCCGAGAGCTTTACTTGTCAAAATTATTGCCAATTTTGGCATGATTCTTGACAAAAAAATTTACCCTCTCAGAATCGGGTTTAATGTTGAT
>SCDS01001065.1:0-38267 GCA_004149465.1 Drosophila nigromelanica | reverse complement strand
ATGACGACAGCAACAGTTGAATAGTTGGTAATTTTCCCGGAAACCAAAAGGATTTACATTTGATTCCATTGTTAAATATAATTTTGGTTGATGCAGGTGGTTGACCGACCCTTAAATATGTTGTCCCAATTATTGCAATACATTTCGAGACACACAGATTTCTTGTACGTGATTTCTAACTTAAGATAAATGCCGCCATAGCCGCGTCCTTGTTAGATTCTTGGAATGGAAATGGGATTAGATTTTTACCTCGTTTTGTTCGGCGCACGTTTTGGCAAGTGGGTAACTGAAAAACAGAATATTTTTTCAAATTGCACGTGTGTCCCATTGCACCACCTGAACGTGAGTGTATGCAACAGCATAGTTCCCATAAATAACGCGATCAGATTACCGGCATACATATGCTGTTATGCTGAAGATCATTGTTTATTCAAAACTGTAGAAATTGTATCTATGTCGTCCTCATGTTATATAATTTGCAAAAGGATCGATATCTTTTTCAATTTCATTTAATTTTTTTAATCTCAAACAATAATTGTAAAAAATATGGCCAAAAATTGTTATTTTTAAGTTTATAACCATTAGATGCTTATCATATGACTGTCTATTTCATAATCTGCATAATCTAAACTAACTTTTTTTAATTTGAATCCCATTTCTTGCAGGGATCCTCGCCCACTCTGACGCTGATTACCTCGAAAGTAAGTAGTATCAACCGCCAAGTTAATTATACATTGAGAGCTATAAAACTGCATGGCTTACTGGGTTCGGCTATGGCACAATCCAACGATTGAAGTGCATGAAGTACATTACTCATTACTTAGTTTTGCTTGGTTATTCATGTCGAATTGTTGGGTGCAATTAGGATGACTCACTTTTAGCTTCCGATGAATCAAAGTGTACAACTTGCGAACGGTGAAATAAATGTGGCTCCAGGATTACAGTAGACTGAATTCTTGCAAGCTGGTGACTCAGTTCACAACAACGCAAAGGAAACAACGACAGCAAGGAATACAGGAAATTAAGCAGGAACGAGAGGAGCTTGCAGCGCGAAATGTTGCACCAAAACAACATATGAAATGCACACACACACATCCACATACTCACTCCAGAGGTGTTTAGCTCGACGGCAACTCCAAGTGAGGCTGTGTAAATACACACATATCTTAGTGATTTCAGTGTTCATTTTCAGGCTTTCTGCACTAGTAAAAATTATACTTTATATGTTAAATTGGATGCACTGTCACCGTCGTCGGTTGTAATGAGTTGGATAAGGGTTTTAGGTAACTGGCGGTACCAGAGATTACCTGGCAGCAGATTACAAAATCGGGTAATCGCAACGCCGAGTCGTTAGACCCTGAGAAATGGCCCCACACTCAGCGAATTCTGCAGAAGTCAACGAAAGAACAGAGTGTGGAAGAGAGGAGCGCAGAGTGCGACCTTGAAAATGCAAACTATGCCGCGAGAGGGCGCTACACACACAAGCAGTCGAATACCACACACACAGACAGACACAAACATGCTGAGGGCAGAAGGCTTGAGAACGGGAGCTTACCGTCAGAACTCCAGCGGGAGAAACGACGTAAAGGGTGTGTGTGTGTGTGTGTGTGTGTGTGCGATGTGTGTGTATTTGCCCTATGCAAGATACAGTACCAAAACGAGTTTCGCTACCATCGCATGCTGCATCAGTATCCGTATCTAACAGATACGCGAATGCGAGCTGAAGACTTCGCATGCAAAAGCCCGAAGAGCGAGGAAGCACCGCAACGCAAAAGTCGGTCTTTGTGCCAATAGAACTTAGAATGCGGTAGGACGTCGATGTTGTCGTTGTTGTTGTTGCTGATGTTTGTATTTGCCTTGTTGTTTTGGTTTTGGTCGCTGTTATTGTGGCGCGCCACAGGAAACGGCAACATTGCCAGATTTAGGCTTTGATCTTCATGCCCCCGCTTGCATTGTGGCAGCAGTACGGCAAGGGATGAAGCACAGCTTCTAAACAAATTCGCATGCATATGTGTGTTAAAACCGCTGCCGTTTCTGTTCGTTGTATTTTCTGTCTGTGCGAAAAAGGCGGCGATATGCAAGATTTAATTTGCCTTCATAATTTTTGTGTGCGGCACATTCAAAATTTAATTAAATTCATTGTTTGTTCACAGAGTTTGACACATTTCAAACGAGCTTAAATTTGTTGTTTATCTGGATATGCTAATTCGGTGTTATGACGTTTCTTATAAAGCTACATATATAGCAAATTTGTACCTTAGACCTAATTCTATGCTGTTGAAGAGGCTTTATAATATTGTCACAAACTGTTTAACATAGAAGGAGACATTTTAAACCCGATTTTTAGTCAGTATTAACAGCCGATTCAATATAACCTATTATTGATAAATCGGTCAGCATGAACCACTTATTATATAGCTATCATAGCTGTGTTAAGTATAATAGTTTTTTTTGTAGCTCATATAGGAACATTCAGTTAAAAAAACTGATTTTTTTAAACTTCATAGGAGATAACAGATTGTTCAATTATTTCTTAGAAGAAGCTTACATAGAACCGCAGATTGGCCTCTTTGTTTTCTTTTATTATTGTACCAAGCTGGATACAAGCTTATTTTTACCATTATTGGTGTTGCTTACAGCTATAAATGCAAGTTCAGTCATTGTCGTGTGGTCTGTCCAGGCTTCCAGGAATACATTTATTCAGCCTATACAAACACACACTTGACACCGGGGCTTCAAAGCAGCCATATCCAATGACAGCAATGCGTTGGAGTGCAATATATATAAAAATCAACGTTTTATGCATCCTTAACTTACACTCTATTTTAATTGCCAAGAAATCCAGCAGTTGGTGCCTCGGTCCCGCACACCAACCCACCGACCAACCGACCGATCTTGTGTGCAATTAAACAGCAAGCCAAAGGGATGGGGTTTGCTGGGCTGGGGACAGGGGCACGGGCAAAAGCAAATTTACGTCCGCTGTCAAAAGGCAGCGACGTAGCGTATTTAATATTTTTCAGCGTGTTTTACCATTTCATGTTGTGTCATCATCATCGTCAGCATCAGCAACGGGCGCAGGCGCAATCGCAGTCGCAGTCGCATTCGCAGTTGCTGTTGCTGAAAAGAGAACAGAAGATGCAGATACTCTCGGTGTGGAGTGGTCAATCCTGTTCCTTAGGCTTCTGTGCCGGAATAGCGGGGTCGGGGGATACAAATTTGTACGCTCAACTACAAACTAAAAAGTCTTAAAGTCTTAAAAGCATTTGCAGAAACGAAGGCAAAGAGTAAACACAATAAAGGCATAAAAATTGCGAGTGAGCAAACAAATAAAAGGAAACAAAACTGCCCGGTCGTGAAAGGGGAACGGGGAAGTGGGAAGTGAGAAGGGGAAGGGGGGCAGACCCAGACGCGGCTGCCAGGGTATGGCGGGTATGGTGTATGTTGTTTTGTATCTGTGCTGCTCATTTGCACTTGGAATACAAAAGATACATTTTCGTAAGACCATTTTGACATGACAAGATAACGACAAGCAATCCGACCAAGCGACCGTCCGTCCAGTCGGGGGAGCGCTGGCTGGGGAGCGGGCATGGGACCTACGCCTGCGCCTGCTCATTGGCTCCTTGCCGACCTTTGCCTGAGTGTTTCGTATTTTAATTTTCATTACGGCCTCACCGTATTGGAAGGTTCTTGAGAAGCTGCGGCGGCGACGGCGACGACCGGCAGCGCATAAAGTCAGCGCAAGCAGCGCAAATGTGAGTATTTCTCGGAAATTGCAAATTATTTTTGAGCTGAGCGCCTGCGCCTGGAGATGCCTCGTCACAGGTACAAGCGGCACAGGCATCCGCAGTCGCAACCGCAGCAGCAGCAGCCACAGCCGCCAAAATGAGTTAGCATCCCAATCCGAATCCGTGTGTGTGTCTGTGCGTGTGTGTGTGTGTGTATGACTTTGCTGAGTGCCAGCGCAACCGGCGAGCGAAACAAATGCGCAGATACTTTTGCACATTGACACTCCCGCGCCTCCCTTGATGGGGCAACACAACTTCAGACTGGGACTGGACGCTGCCAACGGCCATCAAGTGCTCCGGCCTCGGCCACTTTCTGCCCCGCGTCGCTGCATCCATAAAGTCGTGTTTATGCACTCTCATAAACATTTTTATTTTAATGATTTTTATTATTGCGCACATTCGTTACTTTTTATGCGCCTGAGAGGATCACGGCAGCCATGTGCTGCCTTAATCTCAATCGTGTCCTGATCTTAGCACTTAGTGCTGTGAAATTTTGCCCAGCGACATGTTTTTGCCAGTTCTATATGCAGTTGTCCCCGCTTCCAGATATATTTCAAAACAGAACTACCAAAATCTTATTTCAAATTTTCTTCCGAAATTATTATTTTATATATACATATATATAAAAACTAGCTATACAAATTTTCTGGATAAATAAATCGTACTGCCGGATCCTTCTTTGAGTACATATGGTAGGGTTTGTTGTGTGGCAAGTTACTCCAGTCACCTCACCCTTCCGAACCATAAAAATTAATTTACGTTCGATTGCAAAGTTTTCGCCTTGCAGTGGACAACGCCGCCGCCGTCGCGGATGACACATAAAATTCCACTTTTACGACCCCTTAAGATTCAACTGGTGTATGGCAAATCTGTGCGATGTTTCAGAGTTTTGTATCTGAGACCAATTGCCGGTTTATCCATTTTTGTTTCATTAAAAAGCTGAGGCTCACAAAAAGAAAAGATCCAGTGCCACCAGCGGGTCTTACTCTCAAAATTGTACCCTTAGTAGAATCTTAGCCCGAGCGCAGGGATTTTAAGTCTAGAGCGATAGATTAATGTGTATATAGTCAACTCCTTTATATGGCAATTTGATTTCTGCCAATGTCAAGCAAGTTTGTTTATTAACTTACAGGATTATTTTTTATTTAACCTAACAAGTATTTTGGTATAATTTATGTTTGTTTGTTTAGGAAGAAAAAGCGTACTCGTTTCCTACTTCTAAGTAATGGGTATTTATGTATAAATTCTAAAAGTAAGTCACTCAGCGACGCGAGCACCGCCAAGACGTGCTACGGTGCGGCGCAGCTTAAGAATCTCGGCTTGGAGCTGGTCGACACTATTTTTCACTACTTTACTGTTTGCGGGCACTGCGGCTCCTGAGGCGGACGTAGGCTCAGCTGTGAAGGGCAATGCACCTTCCACACTAGCAATGGATAAATTTGGATGAATCTGAGGAGTAGTCACGTGCACGCTGTTAGCAGCAACAGATGAAGCAACAACAGCGGATGTACCAATAGGCGCGAGATTAGTTATGGCAGCAGGAGTGGAAACCAGAGCAGTTGCCGGAGCTGTGGAGGAAACAGCTGCAGTAGCAGTCTGTGCAACGCCGCGGTGCGTGGATATTAATTTCTGCAGCTTCGCCGTGGCACTCTCCCGCTGTGAATCCAGCAGCATGCGCATAGCTTCTTGGTCTTCCGACTTGGCTTTCTCCATTGAATCGGAGCCCTCATCTATGAACACGTAATTAATGACGTGTGCGTGCGTGCCTGGCTTGATGCGATAGATGGGCTGACCATCGCCGCCACCAGCTGCAGCTGCGAGGGAAGGTATGTCGCCCATTTTTGCCATCTCTCCACCAACTTGAAAAATCGATGTCTTGCCGTTAACCACCAGTGGCTTGGGCATTATATAAGGCGCAGACACAAACTGGGAGCACTTCCGTTTAGTCACTTCCACATATTTGCTCACACGGCAGCCGCTGGTACTGCAAGCGCGCAACGGCGTGGCCATAGATTCTCCGCCGGCGCCGCTGCCTCCAGCTGTTGTTACTGCTGCCACTGCTGTATTCGCACTTGTCGCTTGCATCTGTAATTACCATTGTATTACCATGGTTTCAAATTATCTACAACATTTGAGTTAATCTTACTTTAATTTAACTTTGTTCAGTTTTGTGCAAAGCGTCTTCGATTCTCAACACAAAAATTCCATAGCATTAGTTGGTCACATTGACTCCGCTCTCAGAGAGCAGGTTTTGTTTTTCGTTCATATCAATTTACTTTAAAGAACTGAACAAGTTCATATTGCTCGCACTAAAGTTATAATATATTCTCAATTGCGCAATTTGAATTTTAAGCAATAACAATAACCGAAATTTAAAATTTATCTACAAATTATACATATTTACAAAAAATATGTTCAAGCGAAAGTTGTTTAAAAATGAACCGAACCGAACTGAAAGAGCTTGCTTACGTTCACAACAAGCATATGAACCATAGCTCAGCTCTCAGAGCGACGCACCGCGCATGACATGTTATCGATTGCTCTTACGCTCGATAGCACGTTTATCAGCAGCATAGCGCGAAAAAAAATTCAAAATGCAAAATGCATGCAAGTAATATTAATACAGTTAATTCTTTTGATGACCCACAATTAAAATACTGCATAAATATGAAAGGGATAATTTCTAGAATGTGTAAAGTGAAATATTGAATACTGCAACATAAAATCTGTACACAAGCGACGTTTCCACTGTGAAGTGCAATGACCCGAAAGACCTCGAATAACACATAGAGCAGCCGTGGCGAAGTGTGGCCGTGACAGAACCCCGCTTCATTTACATTCCAGAGTACTTTAAAAATGGGCAGGCAACGCCAAAGTTGAGTCGTTAAAAGCACTGAAAACGGTTATCATGAAGCGGCCTGTACCGTCGTCGGTCCTGCCAGCTTCTTTAATTTCCACGTCCATCTCAGCCGCAATCGCTCAAAGCGCTGACCAGACTTGCAGCCTCATTGTTGGCTCAAATGAAATAATTACTTTAGCACACATTGACTGACTAAATGAATACATGCTTTTAAAGCTATGTATGTTGAGTATGTGTGTGTGTGTGTGTGTGTGTGTGTGTATGTGTGTGCGTGTGCATCCTTAGTCATGACCAATATATCGACTCGCATTAACAACAACAACAATGAGAACAGCCGCAGTTGCAATAAAACCCTCCGACATATCCACGTCGCTCCCAGTCCGACAATAATAAGAAATGAAATGCCATTTATTAAGCATTAATAAGTGCGAGCGTCCATGTCCATCCATCCATTTGCGCTGCACTTGGCCTGGGTGCCCCGACACTGGACTGCGACCGGCTCTCCATCTGGGTGCTCTGACTCAGTCTGCGGCTCTGACGATGCCTGTGGCCACATTATACGCGTTTTCTCTTTACTTCGTTTTTGCTTGCCAACAAAATTCGTATAAAAAATTTCCTGAACGTTCTCTGCATTACTATCATACAAAGGAATAAAATAAATCTCTAAGACAAATCACGACAAAAATTCATCAAACATCGTTCACTTTAACAAAGTTATGGGAGTTCGAAATATGGGAGTTGTGGATCTTAGAACTTTACATGTCCAAAAATGTGTACATTTTTGCATGATTTTTGACAACAAATTTGACCACCTCAAAATCACTTTTAAAGTTGTTTTTTATGCTTATTATGACAAAAACAATAGACTAAAAATGTGAACTCGCAAGTCTAAATTTCGAAAAACAAAATTTTCGGAAATGAGTAACCAAAAAATTAAAACAAATTTTATTTTTAATAATGCATATACTTTAAATGCAGAATCAATGTAGACGACCATGACCAAAATGCCATCAAACATGAAAATCGGTTCAGTTTTGACAAAGTATTGGGAGTTTAAAATATGGTAACCATGGAGCTGAAAACTTTACATGTCCAAATTTTGGTAAATTTTTGCATGATTTTTGACAAAAAACTTGACCCCCTCAGAATCACTTTTAAAGTTGTTTTTTTATGATAATTTTGACAAATACAATTGATTAAAAATGTAAACTCGCAATTCTAAATTTTGAAAAAAAAATATTTTCACAAAAAAAGTAAAAAAAAATTTACACTTCATAATGCATATAGTTTTAAATGCAGAATAAATCATTACTAAAATACCATCAAACATGAAACTTTCTTTCTTTCTACTTTTTGACAAAGTAGTGGGACTTTGAAATGTATAAGTTGTGACAGACCGACAAACGGACAGCAAAACGGACATTGCACAAATACAATATAGTCGTCTTACTTCGTGATCGAATATAAAAACTATATAGTGTGTGTGCTTTTAGCAGTTTTATAACTAATCAAAATTCACTGCGAGAACAGCAAATAACCTTATCAAATTCCATTAGCAGCTTACCTTTTGGTTAGCCTTTTGGTAAAAAAAATTACAATTATAAAATATGAAACGATTAAAATGTAGAATGCAGACTACAACGGAAATGTTTTACCCAATCGACTTCAATCGAATCTCGCCAAACATATTCGATACGTTCCACTATGATCACGAATTCGATCAAGGTTGTGGCCCAAAAAAATAATTCTGAACATAGCACTGACTGGGTGATATGAGTCACTCAGAATGCGACTGTAGAAAGAATTTTGGATGCAAAAACAATAAATGCTTTATAAGGTTGCTTTATATTAATAAATATGTGGTCTGTATATTTCATTATATATAGAATAGAGTCTCATTCCTGTGATTAACCGTTTGTTCAAGAAACTCGCAAATGTAAGCTGTATTATGTAATACTGATCTTAGTTTGTTGACCCAATGACTTACTGTGAAGTAATAATTACAATTGGTGCAACTGTAACCATTATGGACCTGCAACTGAAAATTGGCTGCATCTAATGAGTGGCTGTCTGGTGCTTGTCTGCGATTGCGCTGACAAAGATACTGGAGAATACGTCTCGTTTATGTTTCTTTTTTTTCATTGTAGCAACCAGGTTTTAACTTTGGGCAACAAGAAAACAAAAAAGAAATTGGAATTCCTTGTCGATTGTGTCTGCCCCAGCCAACACATGGCATTCATTTCGAGCCGCAAAAATAACCACAAGAGCAGCAATATAAATTCGAGGCCTTCGGGCGCTGTACTTGTGCTTGATCAAGTGAACAGCAGACAGTAGACAGCGCTGACGGCGAGACAAAACGAAAGAGAGACAGAGAGAGACCGTGAAAGAGTAGAACCGAGCAACAAAAAGCTGCGCATGCTTAGCTGTTAGATACTCGAAACAGATACAAATACAGATACAAAAGCACGTGCAGCATGCTCGCGGTGCTCGCAGCCGAGCAGCAGGCAACGAAGCAAACGTTAAAGAAGAAACCAAAAAGCTACAAAAAAGGAAGCCAAATGTTTTACTTGACCTTGACTTCGAAATTCTCATTGCAAAAGCCACAAATGTACACTGCACACAAGCACAAATACATACATGCATACAACATATATAAGTATACAGTATTCTGTATCTTTTGAATCGTTTGCTCTGTAGTGTCTGCCTTTGTAGACTACGCTTTTTGTTTCAAATTGCAGCTTAATAGAAATTAAATAAAAAACCATTTGAATTCGACAATGCAATTAGTCTATACTTAGTAGACTCTTGACTGTACCTAGTAATAACACTCATCGATTTTTTGTTACCTTTTCAGATGAGTGCAGCTCCTAGCGTCCTTAGCTCAGTTCTTATCAAAAGTTAAGCTGAATACAGAAAGCAATCAAGCAATTATCGTAGCTATATACCAATATGAGCACATAGAAGACACAACACTATATGTGATCTATATGTATAGTAGACAATACAAATACAACTGAGCACTGCAGCAGTTTTGTACCCCAAGAGAATTGCGGAACCAACAGGTACGCCAAAAACGAATATATATAAATGGAAAATAATTAATTTAAACGTCAGAAAAACTGCATTCAACTAAAGCAAAGGACCAGAGAGGGTTACACATTTGTTACATCCATGTCTCTCTGTTTGATATAAGCAACGTCCTATAACATAAGTTTACTATATCATAGGAATAAACAGCTAAAAATTGAGGCATTGAATTTTAGGCACATCTGTTTCCTTTCCTGTTTGAATAAAATATCCGGTACAATCTGATTTGCATCCAATTGTAAAAAAATAAAATAAATGGGCTTCCCACAAAATACTCAAAGGACAAATCGATAAATGTAAAGTTAGGCGAAAATTGCGCTTTAATGGAAATTGACACCAAAGCTAAACGTCGTACGGGGTCCAGGATAAAAGGACTGGCGCCTTTGTCCCCATTTCAATCCTGTTTGCAACGTGGAACGTAGGCGTAAAGCGCAGCAGTGTTGCAGCTGCCGTTTGGCACACGACAACAAGTCCTTTATGCTTGCGCTGCTATTGCTGTTTCTGCCCTTCCTGTTGTGCTTGTTAGCCGCCGCCTCCTGCTGCAGCGGAAAGGTGTTGCCTCAGACAATAAACTAATTAAATTTAATTTAAAACAGTTCGTGGCATTTCATCAGGCATCCTGCGGCCAGCAACCGCCAACATAACGCTGCGCCGGACCCAGCCAGAAATGTTTCATATTTAATTGGCCGGCTGTCGTTGCCGTTGCTGTTGCTGTTCCTGTTGCTGGTGGCAAGAGAACAATGTCTTAAATTACCAAAATGTGGCAGCACAGTGCGTCGCAACGCCGCCGCTGACCAAATTAGAAGCAATAAAAAATTGTTAGACTGGCGGGGATACCCCTTTAAGCCAAGGGGTAACGGGTCTGACGGCTAAGTACCGCGACATGTTCGCTGCTTGTTTTTTACGTCTTGGTTTTTTTTTAGAACTGCAGTAGCAGCTGTTGCAGGATTGCGATTTTATGTGCCTCTAAGCACAAGGCAGGTGCTATCCGAGCTGTGGCCAAATGGACGCAATGTCAATGGCCTGTGATAAGCCCTGGCGCTATACACAGCTCAGGTGGAGAAAACTTTAAATTACATTTTCCTAAGGCCTACTTTTTACAAATCTGATTTTTCAGCTGTACACAAACACACTTAAACTCAGATACAGCCACGCACATATAAATGTTTACCGTTAGAAGTCGAGAGGTAATCAAAACGGCTCCGTGCTACCTTTGACTCTGCCTGTGCCTGTGCCCTACTGCCAAGGCCAGCACGCACGCTAAAGCATATGATTATTTTTTATATTAAAGTCTCGAAATTGGAACGGGCAGTGCTGCCTGCCACTGGTTCGGCAGTCTGGATCTGCATGTTGGTAATTACCGGTGCGGCCCGAATCCATCGATATACCGAAATTAGAATTTAGCCGCAGTCTTCACAGAAGATTTAGCTACCTTCTGCTCAAACTGCTGCAGGCAGTTTATGTTTATGTAGAGCATCGTATCCAAACTGTACCCCATTTGAATGGACTCTCGAGTCCAATGGAAGCAACATCAAATTTACGATCAATTGCTATTCCCGCTTATTTAAATACATATGTATAAATTGAAAGCAGACCTGGAGACCAATTATAGTTTCAATTTCATTCAAATTATTCAAATCGACTGTCAATTATGACTGACAAATGCGAGTTTCGTTATAATAGATTTGCATTCCCCTCGATTTATTTACATATGGTATGTATGGAGTGGGCAGGATAAAACCGTTAGCGTTTATCTAAAGAGAACAATCCATATATTGTTGAATATGTTAATAAAAAATGTATATTTGGGTATAATGCGAAACATATGATGGATGTGGGAAATACTCTTCATTAAACTAACCCACTACAACACTCCCAAAAAATTGTAAATGAATTTTTTCTGATACCTTTTGGCGCAGCCTAAAAGTATGCTGCAACTAAGGACGATATATGCGATTCAAAAGTATACTCCAAAATGTTTATTGGGTTTAAAAAAACAACTTATTCGTCATCATCTAAAACACAAAGTACTTCCAAAGAGAATTGTAATATTGCCATTAGTTCTGGGAAAGGTGCCGGAATTACAATAAAAATAAATTTATACTAAAATTAGTATAGCTTGGCTTAAATGGAGTTCGAAATTTATGTACCATCGGAAACAAGTTTTTATTATGTTTTATTTTTAATTAAATGTAACAAATTTTTGCTATAAAAGTGCTTACACCCTATTATACCAATCACTCCTACATGTATACTGGGGTACAAATATTTATATGTATGTATAATAAGTATATATAAACCAAATACGAATTCGGCTGCTTCAGCAACCATTTGCAATGTGCCAAATAAAAATGCCTGTGATGCAATTTGCTCACCTGTGGCATATACTATATAACGTGAAGAACATATGTTGCTGGCTCTTAGTTTTTTTGATAACTGCCAAAGATCCAGGAAACAAACAGCTGGCCATGAAGTTCATCGTTGCTTTCATCATCGCGGCGTTCGCAGCAATCTCTTGCGCCTCCTGTCCCGGCTATGAAGCTAGTGCAAAAGCGCCGCCTTGTCCTAACAACTATCTGTTTAGCTGTCAGCCGAATCTCGTTCCCGTACCGTGCAGTGCTCCAGCTGCCGGTTATGAATCCTCGGGCGCCTATACGGAGCATGTGCCCTATTATGCCTACTTTGGCGGTAATCTGGGATACATGCACTAATAAATTGGATAGTCTGCCATACCGACAACATCCGTTGACGACCGCACTCATACAAATTGCATATATATTCAAATATTCAAAATATTTTATTATAATAATTTCATATACAAATTGTACATTTCATAGTTTTACGTAGATAAGCTGATAACACAAAATGTTACACTTAAATACATATTACACTTATACATAAGAATGATTATAAATAGTTATCAATACTTAAGTAGTTGTCCTTCCACACCTCTGTCATATGTCGAAATTTTTCTATACGTTGAGATAAAAAGCTGATATTAGCTTAATGATTTGCTGATCATCTGGCTAACATCAGCAGTTATTACTGGTCTAGCCCCGCGAAGCGCGTCGGGTGCCAAAAATAATGTCGCCGTGTGCCCCAACTCGGCATCTCGGCGTCTACATATTCACATTGGTTCCACTCAAGCACAGTCGGAATTGTTGTCTTTGCGTTTGTGGTCGGTCGCAGCTCGTTTGTCGCCCATCTATAAAATTGAAATCCGAAATCGGCCGCTGAGTGCAAGTGATCCAAAAATCATATAAAGTCCACATTAATTGCAATTTTTGTAATTGCCTTTATAATTGTCATGTGGCACATTCCAGTCTTAAGTTAATGTGAATCTGTCCAGTTTGACCCAATTCAGTTATCCTAAATGCCGCCGTCGTGGGCCCTTACGATTGATTAGTTTATGTGTGTGAGAGTCTTTAAATTTAATGATGGACATTAAGGCATTTAGCCATTTTGCCAAAGTGTTTGTTTATATTTTATTTTATTTATTTGTGCTCCATATTTATGTGAATCGTATTGCTCGCTAATGATTTCAAAAATTATTGCATAATTTGTTTGGCGACAGCGGCGCCATCAAGTGGTTCTCAGTTCTGTGTTCAATCAGCTGCTACAGCTGGCTCCATCTCCATTCAAACGGACAGACATACCCAGTGCTAAACGAACATAACGATCAACATGAAGAAGCTGCACCTGGGCGCCAAACACAAGACAAAGTCTTACAAACCCTTTAGGAATAAAAACCGTCGGGTAAGTGTAAGTACGGGCCCGGATCCGCCACATACGCCCGGCCCGACCCCACCCCCGGCCGCCGCCCCTACCCCTATTGCGTCTGGCCCGGTTCGGTTATTTTTATACACTTGCTCTCAATGATCTTGAAGCTTTCTCTTTACATTCCGTTCTCTGCTCTTTCCTGTGTCTGCGTTTTTTATTATTTTTGTTTGTGCTAATTTCAAAACATGTGCAACTACTTACTAAAATTATAGTTTCAAATATTGCTAGACCATTGAATATCACTATAAAGATAAGTTAGTCAGTCAGTCAGTTAGTCAGTAAGTCAGTATGCCAACAGTTCACAGCAGTGGCAAAGACACAGGCAAAATACTGTCAATCCCATAATTCTGTCGATTGCAACTGGCAGAAGAGGTTCTTGGTGCGGGGGCCATTGTTTTGGTGGGAGACGGGCGGTGGCAAGTTCATTACTCGTTACCGTATGTTTGGGTCACATTTAGAGTTAGCGGAAAAGGTAAACAATAATTCGCCACAAACACTTGGGCCAGAGTATGGTACCCAAGTATAGAGACGGTGGCAAAGGCCCCAGCAAATGACATTCGCATTTCTCTTTGGCATTGGTTTACACACTACACAACAATGGGACAAAGAACAAGAAAAACAAGAAGAAGCACTAGCAAAAGAGCGCACTCTCCGTATAACAATAAAAGCTAGCGTCTGCGCAATGCGAAAGTGGAGAATTTCTCTTTCAGTTGACTCACCCTCCCTCTCTCTCTTTCTCTCTCTCTCTCGCTAAATTGTCCCCGACTCTGCCTTTCTCATCTGGAATGTTTCCTCTTCTCTCGTTTTGTTTGGGCTAACGGGCAACATAATGTTTACGTTGTAATGCATATTGTGTTGGCATTTGCGGACTAAATGAAGCAACGTTTTCAGGTGGAAATAGGTGAACAAGCTATAAATTGTTTTTATTCTAAATATAGCTAAGGTGGCAGTTCTGGTTGAGTACTCGTAAAAAAGTACAATTTTTGTATCCTAAATTAATGTTTTAGGTCAATCACATTCAAAAATTCTTTTAAATAATTAAGATGTCTTTATATCATACCTTATACCTTCAAACGTAACTTTCACTTAAACTGACTGTTATCTAAATGTGATCAAAGATAAGGTATTAAAATAACTGCGTTACCATTTGTTGTCCAACTGACCCTCTCACTTAAATGAGCTCTAATTTTATTCCCCATGTGCACATTCATATAAGTATATGTATTTATGCGCATGATAAGCGTGGCTTGCCAACAGGTGGACGACCCATTGCTTAATTTTGAAAAATATCGATTTTCCACACAAAAGCAGAACTCTTTTTGCCAATGGTACTGGATGCCAGCTAACTTTAATTATTTGCTTGAGGAATGAAAACAAATACTGATACATATATATATTTTGATTTACTTAAGTATATGTATATAAATGTGTGCTTAAGTACATCGATGCATTGCACACTGAAGCAAATGCGATGCCATTGCACTTGAATTTCCAATGAACTTACAATATATAGGGAGTATTTTGTTTACATTTCAATTCGGGAAAAGTGTGATGATGTTTGCAGTTATATTCAAATTGAAGGCACGTAGTACGTAGTACATGTACTCGCACTCGCACTCGCACTCATTGAATCTTTGCAATCGTATTCACATATCCCCATAGTGGAAGAGCGCCTAGTGGGGCAGCGGACGCGCGGAGCGCACTCCCAACAATATTTACGCACTGGAAGGGAGGGAAACTCTACAAAAGTTTTCCCGAAACGAAGCATTCATGAACAAATTTTCGTTTTCCAAATACAGAAACGATTTAGTTTGCGTGCGGAATTGAGTTCGAGTGAATGTTGAATGCGAATGCGAAACTGAATGTCTCGGCAAAGAGGGGGGGACGGTATCTGAATCGAAATATGAAACGCATGAACCCTAGCTGGTATATCTGTAATAAAATCAGACAAAATGTCAGCATAAATCCATTTAAAAAAAGAAACAACTAAACTTGGAAAGTGCCACAATAAAAGTGATAAAGCAAATGCAAACAGCCACGCAAGCTAAAAAACAAAAAATAAATAACACAAAATAAGAGGAATAAAGCAAAATCAAAAATAAAATAAAATAAAAAATAAAGAAGAGAATTATTCTAACCCACTCTTCTAAAAGCATATACAGCTTGGGCTTTTCCAGTACATTGTGCGTGCATATACTTAAAATTTAAACAGGCAGCGTATCGGCTTGCCACGGGTCCAAGTAACATGCTAAATACCTATTTTTAACTCGTAACAAAATAATACGGAGGCGCCAATACGGTTTCGACCAAAAACAAGAAAACAACATTTCCGAGATTCGCCTAACGTTCCGTACTGACGGTAGCAATCGAGGGGGGCTAAGAAGTCAGCGGCGGAAGTCAGCGTGTGTGCCTTTCCAGTTACATTTACCATTTACCATTCACCGATTACATTTACTGTGCCTCTCTCTCTCTCTTTCTCTCTGTCCCTTCCACACACGTTGCTGCCGTATCAGTTGCTTGTTTCGGACTGTTTTGGACTGGTGGACATGCCAATTGCCTAATGCGGATTGTCGCCTGGCGTCCAAGCTCCGAGCAGCAGTGAGCAACCAGTGTGTGAGAGTGGACGCGGCAATCGTCATTATCATTTCTTTAGCCTTGCTTGTGGCCGCGTTTCTCCGTTCACCCCGCTCATTTTTGGCCAAGGAACGTCACTTGGTGCTCCTAAACGCGTTCACTGACGTCTTCGTCATCGCTATCGTCATAATTCACGTCGATTGTCGATTTGGCAGCTACGATTGTTGTTGTTGTGTGTTAGTGTCGGTAACATCATCAAAATATCTTCATTCGAAGAAGATTATCGGGCTGACAGGCCCATGGTGCAGCGTGCATCATCGTCAGATGCTCCCTCAATTCAGGGCGGCCATCATCGAGAGTCTCGATTTGGCCTTGGATACACATCATACCAAAGCGGATACAATAAGCTCTTCACACAGGTGCACATACATAAAATATATAGTACATAGAATCCTATATAGAATTACCGGAACAATCAACAATATCTACATCGCTCCTAGAGCACTCTCATTGAATCTTAAACCAACAAGTTTTCAATTTCAATTAGTTTATAAACAGATATTTTAATGCTATGATCTCATTGCATTCTCCAGATACTGGTCTGTACTCTGGCAAGCAGCCAATTAAAATTACTTATAGGGAGAATAACGAATTATTATTTTATTTTAGATTTATATACTGAGCACACTGCCCTGAATAACAAGAATGTGTACTTTGTTTGCGATTTTCAGGGTTCTGCCGACTCGAACTACTCACAACCGTCATCCGATCTGTCGCTAGACGAGGAAAAGGAATCGCTTCGGCGAGAAAAGGAACGTCAGGCCTTAAGCCAGTTGGATAAAGCGAGGGTAAATGCAATTCAGACTTAATAAAACCCAAAAATAATTATCATATTTTTTTTTGAGCAGAGTAAACCAGTAGCGTTCGCTGTGCGAACCAACGTAGCATACGATGGCACCATTGACGACGATTCACCCGTACAGGGTGGTGCAGTTTCATTTGAGATACGGGAGTTCCTGCACATCAAGGAGAAGTATGACAATAACTGGTGGATCGGCAGACTGGTTAAGGAAGGCTGTGATGTGGGCTTCATACCCAGCCCCGCTAAGCTAGACAACATTCGCATGCAGGTGAGCGTTAATCTCGACACTGATCTGTTACTGTTGCTTTAGTTAATCGTACCAACCCACTTCCTATTGCAGAATCAAAGTAGACCCTCAAGACTGTACGGCACAAAGGGCTCATCTAGTGGCAATCTAGGTGCGGGACAAGCAGGTGCGGAGCCATCACGAGGTAGCACACCCCCCACACCTGGTATGACACACATTTCATTCTCCTGATTTCTTTTGGGCGAGGCTTTATTTTGTAAATCGTATATCAATTTGATTTCTAATCAAAATATTTTCTGTTCAAGTGTTTCAATGTAATATTTACTTTTTTTCGTATTTATGTCGTATATTATCGTCGTCGTCGTCGTTATTTAACGAACATTTGACGACTCCCTCGTAACCATAACGAGTGACCATTTAACATAACTACTACTATTATTATTCCATATACGTACCACAATTAAAAAACACGTGGGTGCGTCCGTCCATACTTAGTACAACAACCAAGGTACTTCAACCCGATTGGCACCAATCACAAAGGATACAATACTGAACACAGTCTCTTCAGCTGAATTCATCAGTTATATATACAACCAACTAAGGTCGTCCGATGAGACGTAGACACACTAAACTTGTAGTTAATCGCGTACCGTTTAAAATTTTCATTTAGCGAAACCTGAATCTGGCAACACTGGGCTACAAAATTACCGTAATTTCGTACATTTTTGTGTTATTTAATTATATCATGCTACATCCATAATGAAACAATGCAATAAGGAAATATATTTCATCAGTATTTGTCAAATGGTCCAGTCCACAACTGACGTAGATATCTAACACTCTTTTCTGCATGGTAACCACTGAACAAATTGGTCCAGAACGCATCTCTCTCTCTCTCTCTCACACTCTGTGCCTTTACATATACACACAAAACATAAAGCTTTCTTATAGATACAATTAACAGCACGTTCTTAATCATCTGCCCGAACTTTCCTTATAAAGCAATATAAAATCATAGCAAGAGAAAATCCTATTAACTGCACTTAACTCTCTTTTACCTAACACAATCGTTACACTATGCAACAACAAATAATACAACTCTCACTAAACAAAACAACGACTACAATCAAAATCTCAACTCAATGTAATAAAAAACGTGTTCCAAAGACCCCTATAGTACAACACCGCGCAAGAAAAAACAAGGTTTGTCAACGTCTCTCATCTGGTAGTCAGAAAATTCATTTCAATTCTATGAAAGTACGCTCGTCATGCTGTATATGATATTAGAAAATCTGTAGCTTTATCTAATTCTGTTAAATTCAATTCCCATCTAGAGATGCACAAAATCTATTTAAAATCAAAATACACACACATATTCTTTCAAACTTCGCCAAATTAAAGTATTTGATTTTAAATTAAAAATTGCCAATTCTTGCCCTGATTTGATCCCATACACTTGCTAAATGTTAATCTTATCTCTAGATGGGTAAACATTTTAGCCACTCACTTCATATATCCTTAGACTTAAGGTATATTTTAGTCAGAGCTTCATCCTCGAGTTGGCATTTCAACAGCATATGACGTCGCGTGGTACGGTTGCAAATTTTAAATTCCACTGTACACACACGCACACACGCACTCACACACCATACACACCAACAACACATCCCCACGAAAGAAACTGTGTTTTTACAATTATATAAATTGTATATTTTGTATATAAACGTAATAATTGAAGAAAAAACTTTAGTTATTAATTGGCTTGGCAACTCGTAGCGCTCGATCGTCGTTCGTACAAAATCATAAACTCGCTCATCCGTGCCATTATCTTCTCTCTCTGCCTATTCGCAATGATACTAACAATTAGGTGACGAATCAGATTCCATGGGACCAGGACGTCATGGCAAGACACCGTTAGCAACGCCACCCAATAAGGAGAAGCGCAAGCCTTTTTTCAAGAAACAGGAAACAGCCAGTCCGTACGATGTGGTACCATCGATGCGTCCCGTTGTGTTAGTGGGTCCAAGCCTTAAGGGTTACGAGGTAACCGACATGATGCAAAAGGCGCTCTTCGATTTCCTAAAGCATCGCTTTGAAGGGCGAATAATCATAACACGCGTTATGGCCGATATTTCCCTGGCGAAGCGATCCATAATGAACAATCCATCGAAGCGTGCCATTATGGAGCGCTCCAGCAGTCGCTCCGATTGTCTAGGCAAGGTTCAGGAGGAGATCGAGCGTATTTTTGAGCTGGCGCGTTCACTGCAGCTGGTCGTACTCGATTGTGATACAATCAATCATCCGTCACAATTAGCAAAAACTTCATTAGCGCCAACAATAGTTTACTTAAAGATTAGTAGTAGTAAGGTAAGGCATCAAATTACCTAGTCACGTCTTAACAAATAAACATATATACATATATACATTTAATAGGTTTTACAGCGTTTAATCAAATCACGGGGCAAATCACAAGCTAAAAACTTGTCCGTACAAATGGTTGCCGCTGAAAAATTAGCCCAATGTCCACCCGAAATGTTCGATGTCATTTTAGACGAGAACCAATTAGAAGACGCTTGCGAGCATATCGCCGAATACTTGGAGGTAAGGAAAGCTTAGATATACATACATATATATATTTTCATATTATTTTCATATGTCACACAGACGTATTGGAAGGCCACGCACCCAGACATTCGAACGGGCACAGTACCGGCCATTGCCAGGCCGCTACCGTCTCAGGAGGTGTCGACGTCACCATCCGCAGAGCAAGCGCGCTTGGGCCCAACACCACCAGGTAAAGTCAGAGCTGCTGTGAGATGTGTTCATTTTATGAGCGCATAGTCATCTTCATACGCGTATCGATCGTATCCCCTTTCGCTGAAAGTCGTGAAATTTTGTCAAGAATTCAAATCCAATTGCCCACTATATATTTACAGTCACATCCAAAATCCGTTTGGCTATTCGAAAAATCGAAAAACAATCAAAATATAATTATCGGTCTAACAGCCCATTACATTAAGATTAAGAAGTCACAATTAGATGATCAGTTAAGCCAGTTATACATTTATTTTTTGTTCTCGACATAATATACAGTAAATTACTTACATATATATAACAATTACATAAGTACATGCTCACGAATTTTCACAATTTTAATCACATATATACTCGTACAAATACAATTCTAAAATTTGTCTTTCTCAAATTCAAATTCCCATGACTGTACCGAACACCAATCAATGCTTCTTCTTGCTCTCTCTCCGCATTCGCGTGTCTGCGTTAACAGTCGATGGTGAGGAGTTTGATGAGGAACCTCGAATGGCCAGTGCCGATCGTGAGGGTACTCGAGAGCGGGATCGGGATCGAGAACGGGAGCGGGAACGTGGCAGTAGGGAAAGAGAACGCGACAATGAGCGCGACTATTGGGATAGAGAGTTCAACAGAGATCGCAGTTCGAAAGATAGAGAGAGAGATTTGGAATGGGAGCGTGAGAGAGCACGCGAATGGGAAAGAGAGCGAGAAAGGGATTGGGATAGAGAGTTCGATTGGGACCAAGGTAAATTCTACTGTTATTTTTCATTTGGTGTAATCACATAATTTCAACAGCAACTTTAAACTAATACTGTCAAATAGTATAAAAAGTCATATACCATCATATACCCAGTAATTCTTTTTGGAACACACAATTTTAAAAGATCTACTTAATCCTGTTGATTATTATTATAAAATATTTTCTATAGAGTTTTAAGTGTATCACCTCCTCATAATATAGATAAACTTAGATCAGCTTTTCTCACCACACAATACGTTTCATTTTGTTAGATTTTGCAGCCATGTTATTTTCTCCACAAGCCAAAGCCTTCTATGTAGTACATTGAGATACATCATTTATTTTGATTTTAAATTTTATGTTGTAACGGTTCCTCTTATAAGATTGACACATCTGAAGTCACGAAATACCAATTCAATATTTAATTAGGCCATTTTTTACAACACATACAGAATCTCTTTAGGGGGCTCATAAGAATATCCGTAATAAATATTCTGTAACTCCGTTTTGGACAACCTCTATACGAAAATCATCACACCTTCGATATAATCATTAACATTCTTATATCTTTTCTGAGGTATTCATTTGCCATCATATTTTCAAAGCTTTTTAACTAGTTTAAGTACTTTCCATTTGGTGTTTTTTATTATTTTTGTTATTCTTTTGTGCAAACACTTCACAGCATTCACAGCACGAGACATACCCGGTTCCTTTACAACAATGCTATAACTCAAATCCAATTATCAAGATCAACACAATAGCGATATCTGCAGTACAAAAAAAGACAAATTATATCCAAACGTATCAATCGTATCAATAATAAGGAGTCTGTTCCAGTTTTTTTTCGGCATCAAATGCCCTCCAGCCTCGATGATCTACAAATTGTTTGAGTCTAAATGAGGTGCACACTCCTTAGAAAACTTACCGTTTTCGCCTGTTACCCGCTCACCTAAAGAGCATTTCGACCTAAAGTTGTTAACCATAATATTTAAGATTATCTCTTTTCTGATATTTTCTGCTTGAGTTCTGCTAACAACACTAACCTAATCGCCCTTTAACTCATTGTCACTGAGAAAAAAAAACGATTTGTGCTTCTTCAATGCATTTACCATATTCATAAAGTCCATAGATAGGACTCCTATCCAAAACAACATATTATTGTCTAAATGTGCACTTGCCATGTTTTGTACTCGTTTCTAGTTACTCCTGGCGTCGTGCGCCTCTAGTGTCCTCGTCCTCGTCCTTCTACTTGATTCCTACATTGCTCGGGTCCAGTCTCAGGCTCAGCAACAACTCAGTTCAGTCTAATAGTTTGATATCTTGTGTTGTTTTATTAATATTTTATTGCCGTTCGTCATTTCAAGTTAGAAAAAGTCTCAACTCATTGAAATTGTAATCGTTTCTTAGACACATGTTGGCTTAGTGAGTATGTTCTCCCCCAAACGCGTTTGGTTTGGTTTGGTTTGTTAAAAGTAACCTTCCTAAATTTTATATTATTGGTTTATTACCACATTTTCCCACCCCCATATTAAACTGCTACATGTTTAGTTGACAACCTGGATGTGTTTATTTTACTTTCTTATTACATCTTTAAGACAAACGAAGAGTTTCAAGAACTATTCTTTATCCCCAGCTAACAAACACTCTAAAAATTAAAAGGCTAGAATTTTTTCTGTTGCCTGAAAACTAAAGATTTAAAGTAGGTCTATGATTAAAGTAAAAGCATATGTTTATTTATTTTTGCTACACAAATTAAATTTCTTAATTTTTTTATACTTAACTCCACATTTGAAAAAAAAAGTATATTTGTAGGTATTAACAATTTAGTTTATATATATATATATATATAATATATATATATATATATATTTATATATATATATATATTTTATTTTATTATACATTTATTTATTTTTTTATTATTTAAGTTTCGGCTGCCGGAGCTAGCGTTTTTCTTAGCTTTGCTTAACAAAATTCTAACCCCTTGCCAAAATTCTTAGCGGAACAGTACTAATCATGAAGGGAGATGGTTAATTGCAATACGAATTCATAGCTAGAATACCACGCAAAATATATGCACTCCCGTGTTACTAAAACGACTGTTTTGTTTGTCAATTGACTTTGGAGAGTTAACGTTGCCTATTGATGCGTTCGAATGCTTTGCTTTTGGTTTGTTTTCAGTTCAGTTTTGTTTTTTTTTTTGTTACACTGCCGTTTTGGCTTTTTATTGCTTTTAACTAAGACGACTGAGTGTTGACCATTTTGCAGGAGCTGCCTCTTACCATCACAGCCGTCGTCAGGCTGGCTCTGGACGTCACCAGGATCGCAGCGGGGGCAGTGGCGGGGTTGGCCATGCCGCTGGCTATGAGCGTGGTGACAGGGAGCGCTACGAGCGTCAGGAAAGGGAACGGCTGCATGCTCGGGATCGCGACCTTATGCACTATGATCTGAACAGCGATGAAATGTTGGACGAACGCAATTTTGAGTATCCGGCAATGCGCAGCGGGCCCAGCGGCGCCTCCCACCATGGCCATCTGTCACGAGGCGGTCGTCTAATGGACGATGCGGACTTTGAGCGTGAAGATCGACTGTTGGGCAGCTCAAGATCGCGCTATGGACCCGGGCCCTCAACGCGCATCGACGATCCGCGAGATGTACCGCGCGCGACCGCCGTTGTCGATCGCGATCGCGATGAATACAGTCCGCACAGAGGTGGTGGAAGTAGTAGGAGAATGCTGAATGCCATGTAGGAATCGTGGATATAGGGGTGGGATCAGATCGATTCGAAAGCGCCAGGTTCGATGGAAGCACGTGACAATAGTTTTGATCTTGACATGATACACAAACCGAAACCGATACCCAAACCGCTGTCCATACCACGTCTGCATCTGCAGACCAAACAGCACATACAATCTCAGCCACAATCGGAACTGCATTCGCAACCACATCATTCAAGACACTCAAACATGGCCAGCCAACGTAGCGGCCAGTGGCTGTCATCTCCGTCGTTCTCCCTGTCGCAGGCATCGATCAGTGAGCATCGACCACGCGAACGCTTTCCGTTGCGACACCAGCCACTGTCCTATCCACAGGCACGCCCACCAAGCCAAGGCCAACAGCACACACACTCGTATAGTTCCAGTCACAGAGCACAGAACACAGCCACCGACCGCATACCCAGTACACATTCAATGTCCGCGCCTACGCGCTCCCAACTCTATCCCAGTGATACGTTCCAAAGCACCTCATTTGCCCATCCGGCGTACAACAGCGACGCTCATAAAAACAGACTCAGACCCAAAAGCTCAGCCATTAGCAGCGGCTCCACCTCGAACACACTGGACTACGATTGGTCATCGTCATCCTTCTCAAAGATCGATGCAGTCACGAATGCAATACGTAATAAGATCATTGTTGAGGAGGACGAGGAGGATATACTGAGCATGGATAAGTTTTATTGAAGAGATTTCAGCGAGACACAAGGCACAAAAAAGGTAGCATTCATTTAACTTTTTTTTTAGGGCAGCCAATAGTTATGCAAAGATATTTTGAGAGCGGCATTGCACAATTTGATTAAAACAGTTTCGAATACGTAGATTTTCCTTAAAATTAGACGACAATTAGACGAGACAAAAAAGAAGATTTAAGTAACAAACAAATCGCATACAACAGTACTATACTATATACATATGTATGTATAAGGCTAATCATTCGAACGTAGCATACTTTTTTCAGTGCCAAAAACACATTTGTACATTTCCATCAGGAAAGGCCACTTGAAATTTTCCAGCATTGCGTGGTTGGCAATGACCCGAGTGGCTGGACGGGAAATACTTACATAGTTAATGAATAGCACAATGCTAAGTACAGCCTTATGTGTCTTAAATACTATATGTAGCTAAGGGTAATGAGATTTTATTTAACAAACGAAAATATATACATATATATATAAAAATATATATATATATATATATATATATATATATATATATATATATATATATATATATATATATATATATATATATATATGAATTTAATGAGAAACTAAGTATAAGATTTACACCTAAACAAACAACATTTGTTGATGCATTTCGCCACATCAATATGGGGGAGGGGGGATATCATTGTAATGACGGTAAGCCGTATATATATATATTTTTATGCAAACGGTAAACTAAGTGGCAGCTTTAATAATTTAGTGAACGTATATTAATCTAAGTAAATACAGAAAAGGAAAGGCACACTCACACACACACAATAACGAACGAACTACCAGAAATTTGACATAAAATCGAATGAAATCTCTTTAATAAAGCCATCTTTAATCAAATAGTATGTGTATTGCTAAAATGTCGAGTAAAGATCTTTAAAAAGTACACTATATAACTATTCCGTGAAATTATGTTGTTAACTATGCTACACTCTTAAACCACTTCCTATAACTGTTTTGAAAACTTGTCTTCTTATGCTACTAAGTCGTAGGTCTTATCTAAGTTATTTATTTCCGCTATTAATCTTACTATTGGCTTGTATCAGCTTTGGTCATTTTAACTAATCTGTAGCATTATCTTGAGCATATTGTTTTGATTAACTTTTTCCTGCGAAATTAGTTGCTGAAGTACAGCAGTTAATACTACCAGTGCCTTAAAAAACAACCATTAAAAAACAAACACCGACATATGACACTTTTGGCATCCTCAAGATGTTTCACACACACACATATTATTGCACTTTACCAGTTTGTAAGCATTTTATTCTTCTTGGCCTCAATGCTTATTACGTTTTGTGCTTGCGTTCGATTCAATCATTCAACCATCAAATTATGAAGAAACTATTGTAAGTATGTTTTTGATCTGGCCCATTCCAAGCAAGCACTCTTTTAACAATTCCAACCACCTGTAAGAATTGATCAACGGTTTTCAAAATTCAACACGAACAATCGCACTGAATTCAAATCGATCGCGACATGAGTATAAGGGAATTCCAAATTCCCTGCACTTCCAGTTTTGATTGATTAGCGCTAAGTAGCAACGCATGTAGCCGCAACTTCCACACCTTTAATAAAAACTGGAGCTTAGTTTGAACTGGCGTTATGATAGCCTCGCAATAGATGTCCTAATAGGGAGACCTAACGACATAGCCGACTAATAAATTGATAACTGCACTCCCTTTGAATGTAGAACATTTTTCGATTAAGAGGGGAAATGGCATTAGGGCGGCTTATTGGGTACTAATGTTTAAAGTATTAATGACTTTCAGTGGGCGAATTTTCAAAGTCTTATTAAAACCTAAATTATAACTAAACAAGTTGTGATATATTGATTTCTAAATCCTTTCACTCCCACAAACCGCAATCTGAATATTTTCAAAATGCTATCGTCAGGCGTCTGTCTTCAAACAAGCAGTAAGTTTTAAGGCGCCCTTATAAAACTGAAAGAAACTTACAGTCCAAGGGAATACCATACGAATCGGAACATTTTGAACTAAACGAACCAAGAACTGGCTTTTAGGACACAAAAAGGAATATTGTAAAATAAAAGCGCGCCACGAAATTAGTTAGTAACAATATGGGCAAATTAAAACCGCCTCTTTAAACCGACGTTTTGATAAGAAATGTATTTAAAAATGTATGCAACTATTGACAAAAATTGTTAAGTGTTCAACCCATACAAACTCGTAGGCAAATGTGCATATGTATAAATACAAAATTATGTAAGTGTTGAATAAGAAATAGATTGATGAACAATATATTAGATTTTAATATTGGTTTTGTAATTGATCCATATACATATAGTACCGAACAAATCACAATACATAAGTATCCTAAAGGAAAGCCTGCAAAAC
The DNA here is from genome assembly GCA_004149465.1 of Drosophila nigromelanica. Taxonomy (NCBI): domain Eukaryota; kingdom Metazoa; phylum Arthropoda; class Insecta; order Diptera; family Drosophilidae; genus Drosophila; species Drosophila nigromelanica. The sequence continues at coordinate 11,675 of SCDS01001065.1, read as the reverse complement.
GTAGAACTTCAGGACTATACTCATTTGCATTTTGTGCAGCTTATAAATAAAACAATGCTACATATACCCATAAAACATAATCATACATACTTAATAGACCTGCACATTAAAGCATTTTGTATAATTCAGAAAAATATGAGACCAGTTCATTTTGCAATAAGGGCGCTGAGGATTTCCACCCTGATGGTATGGGGGAGTATCGGGATGTTGAAGAGAATGCTGGAGCCATATACATAATAATACCGATACGTGAAAAGTTCTTGTATAAAGTGGCAACAAATTTATTTATTAGCTATAATTAAATATATTGAAAATAACTTTTTAATATTAGCTTGAAGTTAAAGGAAACCACGAATGGAGAAAAATATTTAAGTAAATATTTGAAGAATCCAAAAAATATATACAAAATTATAAAATATACATATGTATATTCAATATGGATATACATACATATGTAAATTATACAAATTTATTCACATGAATACATACGAGTGTATTGTATTTAATTCACAGAACTGGTAACTCACAATAAAAAAAATATAAGTATGTAAATGTATCCTGCTATAAATAACAAAATTTAAATAAAACCGTCAGCTGACAATTTGTAAAGGAATCAACTTTACCAATAGTACTATCTAATTAACAAAATTACCTTGCGAAAATAATATAACACAAACAAAATAAAAAGTATTTCTTTGTAATGTTAAAATGATTTATTTTGAATATTGCAATTATTTCTATCTAATCCAATCCAAAAATTAAAAAAAAAATAAATTAATAACAATACAAATATTAAACTTCGTTGACTTACTAACACATAACACACACAAGCAATTTTATAGCGAAAATACCTGAGGTATTTTAAACATTTCAAATACAAAATTATATTTCCTGAAAAAAAATTCAATTTACTAAAGAAGACTCCTTTTCATTTTAAGCCACTTTAATAAATGCAAGCATTATTTTTTTATCAGCAACAAGTATATGCAAAATTTAAAAACAAAACCAAAACAAAAAAAATTTAAAAGAAAATAAAAGAGAGAAAAGGCAAATATTTATGCACGCCTGAGGTTCCGAATTCGAAAATTCTAATTCAAATTATAACTAAACCAAAATGGGTGAAATGAAAACCACAAAGAAAAAGAAGAATAATAAACTATTTGTGCAAATATCAATCCAAATTTATATAGAATATTTTTTACGTACATATATATATTGTAAAAACCGATAAAATTGCCATAATCGTTTGTAAATAGTTAACGATATCTGAATTTCTTTATAAAGTTTGTTCTGAGTTCCAAATGGGAAAAAGTTGCAATCTACCCTAGGTTTATATGGTTTCCATTGTTTTGTTTGAAAAACTTATGAGTATTTAAAGTATGATTTTTAAAGAAATACGAGTATGTAGTTAAATGAACGCTAAATTGCAAATAAAACCAATTAAAATATATGAAAATTAATAATTAGTAATTATTGTTTGGTTTAAATTATATTAATGTCTTACCATCTTCTAAGAGCTGAATACAAATCCAATATAAAAGCTGGGCAAACTGCTCTAATCTTATCAAATTTCACAAGAATACACCTCTTAACGATATGAGTGTTTACTTCCTTTCGCAATAACCGCATCAGTAAAGTGATCTCTCATTGCATAAGCCCACAATTCATGTCGTAGATCAACAAAATTTCTATGACATATTTTAAGCCGTGTCCCAATGCAGGGTTAAGCTTGTTTTCGCACAGACCGGCTTATTCGCAAATATATGTACATACATGTACATATTGAATTCGTACACATTTATGTGTCAGTGTATTTATTAAACGAAGTTGATACGGGAACTGTGTGCGCATGTTACTGAGTGAGAGTAACGTCTGAGAGCGAGCTCCATCTCTCTATCTCAGCCGCTGTTGCTGATAATCGCCGCCGATCAAAACTCTCAGAGTCACAGTTGCTGACCAGCCGGTTCGATAACCGTTGACTCGCGCTCTCTGAATCAGTTGAACTAATAAGTCCGGTGAGTCAAGTGCAGTCCGTCTGAGCTCCCGCAAGTGGTTTTGTAATTATTGCATTTAAATTTTAGAGACACGTTTGTTGTTGTTGCAAATATGCCGCTTAATATTAAAAATGTTCTGGTCTGCGATGCAGTCGACAAATCGTGTGTCGAGCTCCTGGAAGAGCATGGTATCAATGTAAGTCCATAAGTATTATAGCTATACACACATACATAAGTATGTATATACATGTATAAATGTATGTACTTATGTATAAATACATGAAAGTGAAAACATGATCTTGTATACATACATATATATATTGTGCTTGTGGGTTTGGTTTCCATTTACTCAGGTTACATACAAGCTGAAGCTGCCCGTCGATGAGCTCTGCAAGGAAGTAAAGGTGAGTAGGAATCCCATTACATCACGGAGGCTTTAATATAAACATATGTATGATAACATATTATGTAACTGCATATCAATTTTTTTATAAAGATACATTATTATTAAACGCACAAATATTCGTACAGCTTGTACAAATTACGTTCTCTGCTCACATCTAACTGTAATCGGCAATTCTTTTCGAGACATTTTCTTGACGTTGCACCTTGCTTGCATTCTACATTTACTTGATATTGTTTTGAGACGATTTTCATTTACATTTTATAGAGCATTAAACTTGTAGATTAAGGGTGTAAGTAGTCAATAATGGTTTTGCTTACTATATATGTATATATAAATAAGTATATGTGTACATGTACACGTGCATAAGTGTATATGTGGGAGTGTGTACAATAACTGCATAGAAACTGTTTCTGTGTGTGGATTAAAAACACGTGTGAACTTCACTGATATTCAATCGAGTATGAAAACCAAACAACAAATAATTATCAGTGTTTTGCTAAGCATTTCTGTACTGTGCACATAATCCAATTGATAGCATTTACATTAAGTCATTGCTTTGGCAGATTTTTTGCTGTTTCTTCAATTGAATTAAACTCAATTTTATTTCAGTTCAACAGCATTCTAGCGCTTATACAATTTTGTCCTAAGTGACGAAGTTAAACAAATAATGTCGTATGTATTTCCACCATATCTTACACTTATTTTTATTTAAATCCACAATGCATTTGATTCATAGCCACAAAAAGGAACATCTGCTTTCCATTTACGTGTATAATGCTGATATTTAAATTAAACACACTTTAGCATTAATATAGGCGATTTATTCGCTTGGTCCAATCTTTGGGTGTCCATTGTAGGCATTTGGGGTCGATGCGTATTAAACGCCTCCCCATCGCAGCATGGTGCTGGTCTATGGTATCCTGATTGATGCTCACTATGTATTGACCCTTACTGTAGTTGACAAGGTTCAGTCTTTTCAATGTGTAGATTACATCATCCTTTATGATGGAGGTGCGCTCGGAAATATCATTGATTGTTGTTGAGGGCCTTTCGCCATCAGTTGCTGTATTCTGATTAATCAGTTGCTCGAGTATGGCCTGCGCCCAGTACGAACGGTATGACAGCAGACCCAAATCGGAGAGCGGTTTCTCCGGGGTGCCTGCTTTGCCCTCTTGTTTGGAGAGCTCGTAGCTAAACTCAATAAGAAGCTTGCCATACCCCCTCTGCTGATATGGTGGCAGTGTCAATACACAGGCTAGGTTGTAGTCCTCTCCACTTGTCTTCTCCTTGGAAAAGAAGCCGACAATGTGAAAGCCACGTGAATCAAACTCTGTCATCACATAGAATAGAAAGGGATCTGTGTCATAGTCAAGCATCTTGTGGTCCAGAAACAACTTAGCCAACAGGCATAAATTCTGTGCGTATACTTTGTTCCTGCGGCCATCAATCTCGAAGAAGGATATGAAGTCTTTCCGGTAGACCTCGTTGCCAGGAGGATGCTTCAAGGTGCATTTCGTTAAGTGCCGTCCGAGGCACACACGACTCTTGCAATATTTAAGACAGAACTCGCACAAATATATGCAGTCCATTAGGCATAGCTGCTCGGGATATGGTGAAAAATACCAGGGTTTGATGCGATACCGTCCCAACTCAATCATTTCCACGTTCTTCATTCGCGCAACCACACTAACCTTATGCTTTAACGGTCTCGGCTTTGGTATCTTCCCGTCCTTCTCTGATTCCGAACCACTCTCGTTCCCACTTGCTGCAGTTTTTGAGGTAGGTTCATCGTCGCCTTCCACGTGCCTCAGATATTTGCGCCTCTGCGACGCACCACCCCTACCAAGAGTGCCCGTTGACAACTTGTCGGTGGAGTTACCACACTCATGTTGCCGTGAATCGTGCACAACAGCCAAAGAATTGCGCTTGGACGTGGCCGCAGTAGCGCCAGTACTAATTTGATGGCCAACTCGGCGGATAAATTGAACTTTAGTCAGGTCCAGATCATGCTCGTCAACCCATTCATCTAATCGCTTGTTAAAATCATCGTAGTGTACATAGAACTGCTTATTTTCACCTAACTCTTTAATGCCAACAATCTCTGCCAATTGCCATATGCCCGTATTTCGCATGCGTACACGCAGGCGACATCCCTCAGAAAGCGACGCGGCCGATTCGCATTTGAGCATGAAACTGGCACTCATGTTCGACAATTGATTCCCTGTTAAATTTACATAAATCATCAGTTCAAATTACATACACATTAGAGCAATTAACAAAGCTCAACCTTTAATTATATTACCTACTAAAGCTGTTGATTCCCGGCCAATGGCCACTTCGTGGCTTGAACTAGTTCGTTCAACACAAAATCGAACAAGTGTTATTTTAACCGGAAACGACGAATGGCTAAACATGCCAAAGCATGCACGCTGTCGCAACCATTCACGATCCCGAAATAAGTCCTATCAGGATCACGATTGTTTCAAATAAACATTTGTATTGAATGACTAATTATTTAATTAAAGATCACTCTCAAGTGTAGTACCGCACATAACCCATAACTATAATAGTTATATCTGGTTCATCAGATACTAACAGACATAATATATTTTACTTTATTGCTTCTGATTATCGATAATACGATAGCCCCACTGGTATAAATAACGTGAATATGGATACGAGTAATTTAACTAGCAAGCTCAATTGTCCTTAGATCGGATACATAGAGTAATAATTACTCTATGGATCGGATAAAAGCTCTTTTTAAGTTCTGCGTATATCGAAGAGCGGGAAATGCCTAGATTACTGCTAATTTTTAAGAGTCATGTTAGAACGGCTTACCATGGCCGGGTAACATCTGTTGGTTATTAAAATATACAATATCTAAGTTCGGTGACTGTGCACAAATTATTGATTATAAATATATGTATATATATAAATATGTATTTATAGAGGTGCATGTGTATCTCAATAGTTTTAAACACACATGGCCGCAAACACACATGTATGTTTGCATTTGAATATGCCCTTTTAACGTTGCTTACCAACTATTTAACATAATACCATTCCAATAGAACTTTGATGCTGCCATTGTGCGTTCGGATACAAAAATAACAGCGGAAGTGCTGGCGGCTGGGGCAGGCAGCCTTAAGGTTGTGGGTCGTGCGGGTGCCGGAGTGGACAACATCGATGTGGCTGCAGCGACGACGCATAATGTCGTTGTCCTTAAGTAAGTAAATGTTTCCTGAAACAAAAAAAAAAAAACAGAAACAAAAACAAACTAAAGCGAACTGACAAACATGCACGCATTAAATGTCGCATCGAACGTAGAGGCTGATTGGCTGTCATCCTGAACGACGGGGTCGTGGGTCATATTATGTCGCTTGGCGCGCATAATTAGACGGCCCACGTAAGGGTAAGAGAAAGTCCTTTTTGCCGAATACGCGATACTTTAGACATTTGCATAACGCTGTCTAGTCACAACAAGTTCGCCCCGTGCAGCCCACATTTTGGGCACGATTTGGTGTTTGGTGTATTTAACTAAAACGCTTGGCTTTCAGCACTCCAGGCGGCAATTCCATTTCGGCTTGTGAACTGACGTGCATCCTAATTGGCGCTCTGGCGCGTCCCGTCGTGCCAGCCGGCCAGAGTATGAAGGAGGGTCGTTGGGACCGGAAACTTTATAGCGGCACCGAGCTCTATGGCAAAACTCTAGCGGTGCTTGGCCTGGGCCGCATCGGACGCGAAGTGGCCATACGCATGAAGACCTGGGGCATGAGGGTAAGAGATCAGTAGATTAACTCATTTAACAGTAGATAATACTCTCGACAATACTAGATAATTGGCTACGATCCAATTACCACTGAAGCTGAGGCCAAGGCCGCTGGCATTGAGAAGCTAACTTTGGAGCAGATTTGGCCCCTGGCGGACTATATAACCGTTCACACCCCATTGATACCGGCTACCAGAAGTCTGTCATTGAGCTTATCTATCGCAACCTGAAATCTATAACTTTCCTCTAAACAGATCTCATATCTACGGAGTCGCTGGCCAAGTGCAAGCAGGGCGTCAAAGTAATCAACGTGGCGCGTGGCGGCATCATTGATGAGCAGGCTGTCCTGGATGCACTTAAGAGTGGCAAATGCGCTGGCGCAGCCTTCGATGTCTATCCCGAGGAACCACCGAAGTCAGAGGTCACCAAGGCACTCATCAGTCATCCCAAAGTTGTTGCTACACCCCACTTAGGCGCAAGCACCTCAGAGGCACAAGTCCGCGTTGCCGTTGAGGTTGCGGAGCAATTCATCGCCCTAAATGGCACTTCGCCAAAGTATACAAGCTACGTTGGAGTTATCAACAAGAAAGTGCTTGACCATTATCAGTAAGGCATAACTATCGGTTACTAAACATTATATACCCAAACATTGTCGATAACACTTTCAAAATGTAAATGAATTTTGTTATTCATTCAGCCACACCACATATTGATTATAGTTAAATAATTCAAGAATATTCAAACGAATTGGAATCTCTTTCTGTCTAATAATGTACGCTTAATAATGTACGTACTATATGATATGATGTTCTTAATTCGTTTGATGTTTGACATAAGACGCATAGACAAAAGCAATTAAATTTACAGAAATACCAATGTCATCCGAATCAAAATAGACACTTATCTCAATTCGCTGCGTAATTTAAAGGATATGTCAAACCTTGGGGATATAAAACAGACAGCAACAAAAAATGTACATGTTGCTAAAAATAAAAATAAAAATAATAAAAATAAAAAGTAACAAGAACTTGTTTCCATGAAACTACGTATTACTAAAGCAAATAGAAAGGTCAGTGCAAAAAACGTATTAAATATTTACAAATTCAAGATTACCTACCGTGCAACTTGTCCCTGATCTAGAGTGGCACTTGTGTCCAAACCAAGCATATCAGGTGGAAACCCACACTTAAATCCAAAAATACAATAACACAAAAGTTTGCATAATCCACGCGCCCCGATTTCAGAAGAACAATGCAACTACTTGACGATGTGTAGGTATGTTCAAATGGAAAATCCCAAAATCGTTGTACGTGAATCTGTGACAACAAAAATAATTTACTACTGGGTCAGTCTTAATTAAAATTCTGATAGCACGACACGGGTTTTTTAGTTTCAACCAGAAGCAAACCAACAAATTTGCTGTGTACCAGGGTCACAGCCAGACATCCACGTTGGCAAATTTAGCCACAACAGCCCTTGTCAGTCATACGCATTTAATTTTGGCGCGCAGACCGCCCACAGCCACAGCCACAGCCCCATTTGATGCCGGAACCTAGACGAAGTGTCCTCACGAAGCTGACGACATAAAAGGACCGCGCAGCTATCCGCCGAACGGCAGTCTCATTGGGATTTACGGTCGAACAACAACGGCGTGCGCGGCAACAAGTGAAAAATTGTTGCTACTTTTGAAATTTAACGCTTAAATGTGGCCCACATTCTCGTCGGAGATTTTGCTCGATATGTGCAGTTTTCAGTGCAGTTCTTGACCTGTAAGCCTCCCGATAGCTCCACCGCGTTGCTCGAAGTCGGTGTCAGTGTCACGCTTACAAAGCTTTATTGCCATTAACTCCGCATTTTTGCGCTTTAATGTGTCTTGTTAAGATGGCACACGGACACAGTTTTCACAATATCCGGCTATTCCTTGTGGCCACCGCAGTGCTCTCGTGTCAACGGATCTGCATAGCAGCCACAAAAGACACCATAAATATTGGATTCCTAGCGGAGTACTCTCAGATGCGGGTAAGTCATCATACGTGATATAATATAGAGATATTAAAGATAATATATATTTTTAAATTTTGTTATTATTACTATTATTATCTCAGACCAACAAAGAAAAGTATTATTTCTATTACCACTTTTATTATTATTTTTAATAGTTCGAAAGGTATTGAAGTATAAATATTTAAAGAGAATCATTAAAGTAAATCCTTTTTTTTTAAATAATACATTATTTTTTCTGCTGTTAATTTTGTAAGTAAACGTTTTTTGTTGTTTTAATGGTACAATTTAATTTAAATTTAGCAAGGACGTTTTTGGTATGTTACATACATAAATATTTCATAAATGTAGACGGATTGAACGGTAAATCTGAGCTCAGCTGGTAAAAGCCAAGAAACTGAGACCACTGTTTATTCAATTTTATTAAACGAAGGCCTAATAAAGACCACTTATACATGCACTCAATGTGAAAAATGAGAAATTGAGGGTAGACAAAAAATTAAATTTGCATGAGGAACTACTCTCTATGGCTATATTGTCATGACAATGCGTGAAAAGCCTGCCTGGCCTAAAGGCCAAGATTCATCTACTCAATGTTAGGGCAACAAAAAAAGTCCTTTGTAGAAAATATTACATGAAATGCAGCTAAATATGTGTCAAAGAGTAATAAAAGCGAATAGTCCTTTTTATTAAATGCATTGTTAAGCTTGCGAAAAGAACACTATTAACGAACCAGTCTATTTATGGATGTCTGATTAGCCCCACATGTTTAAATAAAGTTTTTCCCAAACTGTAATCAATCAGAAACCTACTAGCCAAACTTGGCTTGATTAATTAAGTTTTCGAACACCCTAAGTATCAAACAAAACCCTCCAGTTGTAGTAGTAGTTTGTTAAGCTTTCAAAATTTAAATATAAAATTAATACAGTATTCAAGTAATATAGATCATGATATTAAGCAGCTTTAAGCATATAATATGTTCCCTTCTTGCAAATCGTATTCGCTTGATTTTTGCTCTCTTCGAAACAACCCTTATTTCGGGCATATTACACCCATTAAATGGACTTGACTCTCATGACATACCTTCTGAACTGGCGTGCGGTCTATTGTACTCTGGATTTGCGTTGAGCACATTTTATTACGGATATGGTATTGTACACCTACGTTCATTGGGTCCCATAAATCACGTTTTATGTCGGCTATGTGGAGCAAGCATGAAAGTTTGGAAACCATTGGGCATCTTAATGGTTCTTCCTTGGAGCTTAAAAGTTATTGCAGTACTGACACAGCAAACGTTGCGATTTTTGGAGTATCTGACTAAGGATGAACTATCATATATAACTCTGCTGCATGGTATAACGATCTTTATTTTACAGCTGATACTCTGTACCGCTTCGTGGCTTATCGCAATAAGTCATCACAATAAACTGAAAAAGGCGCTGCAGTTGACTCACAATATTGCAAACCAAGAACTCCGTAGCTATGCTCAAGCAGTCAATAATTCACTTGGATTCGAATTGATCCAAATTTCAGCAGAATAACCAGTGAAACAATAAACAAAAAGTTTTTACAGCCTATAAAGGAACATAAAAATGTGAAACTGATTAAATAAACAATTTAACACTGATTCTAACATTATTTCATTTGAATTATGGCGCATTTTGTGCACCAGGTAACATTAGGTGGTCTCCCGCTTGCCGTGGAAGATGTCAATAAAAACGTAAATTTGCTGCCAGGCAAAACACTCACTTTTACGCCATTTGACATTGGGCACAAAAGCAGCGCATATCGAGTAAAACCATTAAGGTGAAGTTTAATTATTTTTAGGAATTTTGCTAAGCCTAGAGCTCTGGCTCTTTTTTCATTATATTTAGGCTTATGACAGCGCTCAGGGAGAAAAGGGTGAAAGCTTTCATAGGACCCGATGAGAGCTGTACAACTGAGGCGTTACTTGCTTCTGCCTGGAATACCCCAATGCTTTCATTCGTAAGTAAGCTCAATGTTAACCCAAGCAAAATGGCTATATGTTTTCTTTTGTAGAAATGCTCAGATTCAATTGTTTCGAATAAGAGTACCTTTCATACTTTCGCACGAACCCTCGCCCCAGCTTCGAAGGTAGATATATTTCTAGAATTGCGTTTTCAATTTTCTTAGCTATGTAAACTTAGGTCTCCAAAAGTGTGATAAGTCTGTTAAATGCCTACGATTGGAAGAAATTCGCCATTGTGGTCAGTTCAAAGCCAATATGGGGCTCTGATGTGGCCAGCGCTATTCAGGTAAGAAAATTTGAATAAATCTCTTAAAATAAACAATTACTAACAAGAGACAATGACAGGAACTCGCTGAATCGAGAAACTTTACCATTACGCATTTTAAATACATATCGGATTATATACCCATTAAAAAAACCCTATCTCAAATAGAAAATATTATTGAAGAAACATATACAACGACACGTAGTAAGTTTTTCTATATGTATATTTTCCCCATCGCATTGCTCTTCTATCCAAAAGGATATAACATTGTATGTATAATATTCATCCACTAGTCTACGTATTCATTGGAGAACATATTGCCATGGTGGACTTTGTTCGCTGCCTGCAAAATCGTAGGCTTCTTGAAAGCGGCGATTATATTGTTGTATCTGTGGATGATGAGATATATAATGCGAATCGTCGCGTGAATATAATGGAGCGCAGTAAGTTATAAGCACTATTAACCACCTTTGGGGTTTAATGCATGCACTATCTTATTGCAGATTACTTAGATCCCTATATTAGAAAAGAAAAGAGCAAATCACTGGATAAAATCTCATTTCGTTCAGTTATAAAAATAAGCATGACATATCCACAAAACCCTCATATTCGGTAATTTCTATCTAACACCTGCTATAAAGCACTCGTATGTATTGATATTTTGTTATTTATACCCTGTACCCACTAAAAATCGGTAAATTCTTTTGTAACACGCAAAAGTTGTCATCTCCGTTTATGATGATGCAAAAGCGGATGCCACTCTCTGATCACCGTAAATTTTTCTAGCCTTTTTTTATAATTGCGCATTGCATCTATGCAAATTACAAGTGATTTTAATTTAACTTTGATATTATTTTTTCTCTATTTCTCTCATTTTTATACTTCTTCACGAAGTGAAACTAGTATATTGGGCTTGTGCAATGTCCGTCATGCTGTCCGTCTGTCCGGATGAACGCAACTTTTTTCAGCGCTATTGAAGATAGAGACTCGAAACTTTGGATATATACTTGTAGCTATTAAGATATTAATTCGATAACATTTCGATACACCTCAAATCGAAAATCGATAAAAGGTGAATATTTCCCACAATTTTTAAGATAGAGTCACCAAATTTGTTATGTAGATACTTGGTGACCTCCCCCACGCCCACTATAACGCTCCCCAGCGCCCCGCCCTAAAAAATTGGAATGCCTATATCTCCCACAGTTTTTGAGCTAGGATCACCAAATTTGGGATATATATTACTG
>SCDS01001064.1:0-16672 GCA_004149465.1 Drosophila nigromelanica | reverse complement strand
TCACTGTCCGAGGAGCCAAAGGGTCCCGGTTTCGGTCTGCAAGCGGGCCTCTAAACACAATTGTTCCCTAGCCTAACTACACAACTGTACACATAAATAGTTTCTCCTTTGTGCGCCATGAGCAACATACAAAAAAAAATACATCGAATACGGATTATCAAGCGGCAGTGAAACGCAATAAACCCAAAGCAAATCGAATTTAAAGTTGGCTTTTGTTCAAGTTTCAACAATGACTATGGAACAATGTAAGGAAGTACATTATTTTAATAACAAGTGAGAAGGCTCTAGTCGGGGCCGCCGGACTAGGAGATACCCTGAACCCTGCGATCTGTCTTCATAAACATTTCAACCCATTTTCATTCATACATATGTATATACACAAATTCACAAACACACACACAAATGCATATTGCACTCACTTTGCTCGGTAGCTGCGCGTGTCCCCACCAGGACTTATTAGGAGCATCATCATCATCAGCGAAAAAAATGATAAACTTGTTCTGCGAATGATATTTACGAACTGAATTAGACCAAGATTAGCTTTCTAGCTTATGTAGTTTCAGGGTTCAGTGTATAAAAACTAAGTAAGAACATTGCAGTCGGGCGGTACCAATTGTGTTACACAATTTGTGTGGTGCTGGGGGTGGGTGAAAGTGGAGGTGGGGGTGGGGAGTCGTCGCGGATCTTTAAAGGAGGCGACCAGTTATCTACCCTCCAAATTTGGTAACTCTAGCTTAAAAACTGTGAGAGATATAGGCATTTCCGGCGAGGGGTGTGGTGCTGGGGGTGTTCTAGTAGGCGTATATCAAGGTATCAATCTTTAGGGGAGGTGACCAGCTATCTACATACCAAATTTGGTGGCAGTATCTTAAAAATTGTGGGAAATATACACGTGTTATCGATTGGAACTGCCAGATATATTGGTTTTTGCGAATACGGGGAAGCGAGGGGGCATGGCCCTAAAATTTCTTTTGTGATGTTTGGGGGAACATTCCAGCAAAATATATCCCAAATTTGGTGACTCTAGCTCAAAAATTGTGGGAGATATAGGTATATCCGATTTTTTCGGGCGGGCGCTGGGGGGCGTTTTAGTGGGTGTGGCCGGGATATTAAGGTGGCAATCTTTAGGGGATGTCACCAGCTATCCACGTACCAATTTTCGTGGCTCTAGCTTTTAAATTGTGCAAATATGCAACACTTATCGATTCAAGTCCAGGTGTCCAAAATCCTCAGCACTTTATCTGACGCGGGTACACACGAGTGTATATCCAAAATTTCAAGTCTCTAGCTTCAACAGCGGCGAAAAAAATTGCGTTCATACGGACAGACGGACGGACAGCAAGACGGACATTGTACAAAACCAATATACTCTTTCACTTCGTGAATGAGTATATAAATATTTTCTGTAAAAAATACTCTTTTCACTTCACAACTATAATAATGGAAATAATTAAATAATAATAATAGTAATTAAAATAATTTTAAAAAAATTTAAATTGTGTAGGTACTATGTACTATTTAAGTTAAAATGGATGTAAGGCGTCATGTAATATGCTCCAGGACAACTTTTACGATTGACAGAAAAATCACCAGAGGCACAAAGAAAAGTTATTAAAACTGATTGACTGTGAGGCACCCTGTAGCCTAAGACACATTCGAGTCAAGTTCATAAAAAAGAGTAATTGTGCTGTAAATTTAAATTTTGTTTTTTAACTATACATGTTTATTAGGACCTTTAATGTTTTTTTTTTTTCGAAAAAAGGGTATAATGAGGCTCGCTGCACACAACTTTTCCTTCGGGGCGACTTCAACGATGACGCGGTAATTCAATTTTTGTTTAAAATTGGGAAGGAGAACAGTTGGTACGTAGGCTGATTTTATCGAGTTTATCTCTTTTTCTCTCTCTCATTTCCATCCTTTCCGTGCTCGGTTGTGTTCTTGTCACGGCTTTTTAATTAAAATGCATGCCATGAAAGTGTATTGCATGTACTCGTAAATCGATTGAGTTAAGTTACGTTAAGTAAGCTGTAAGGAAGCAGCATTGGCCGGAGTTGCAAGGAGTGGTGCCCAAAATGAATGTTTAATTAATTATTAAAACATTCAAAAGGAAGAAACAGAACGATAAAAAAAAGTCCACTTGGCTTCGATTGCACTGAGCACAATTAAATGCCTTTTCTTGTCGCATTGGTAGTACATTTCTGATTTGTAGCTGCTCGGCAAAAGTTTTCTTACATCGGATCAACCAGTGCCATTCATCAATCAGTCAACTGAAACAAAGTGCCTTGAAAGCAATAGAAACTTTTCACCAAAAGTCGGCTGCGAAATTGAATACGTTTTTCAATTAAATTGCTATAATTGAAAATCCAAACACAAAATGGCAACAGCGAGAGCAGCAAGATTCAGGAGCTGAGAATCCAGTCAAAACGTGCATTATGAAAATGTGCAGCAGCGTTTGCAACTGTTGTTCTTTGGCGGATGTTCTCAGCATTTTGTTTGCCATACAATAGGTAAAGCAGGGCGTGGCCGTTAGCCAGGTGACTGAATAAGACTAACCCGACTCTTCAATGGTGTGGTGGGTTGAGCCGAGATGTTTTCAAAACTTTTGTGCATTGTTATTTTTGCAGCTCAAGAAACTTTTGCCGTCATAACTTTGCCACTGCATCAAAAGGCAAAAAATCCACACAGAGCACAACTTTTCTGTGGCAAATGGAAGCTCGGTGGTGCTTAAAGCACTTTAAGTTTTGCCAAATGCCAGAAATTATGCATCCGCAGTGTTGCCCTTGTCAAAAGTCAAAGGCGCTGCATTGTCATGTACACGGGGCAGCTGCTCTATCACTGGGTCACAAAATTCCATTGACAAGGTCAAGGTGTAGGTCGGGCAGCTGAACGTCAACTTTATGTGGTATATGCTAAATTTTCGACATCCATCAAACACTTTGCCAAAATCCATGCATAGGCAAAAATTGTGATTAAAAGTGTGTTTTTATGAAGCATTGGGTCGTGACCCGGGGCATTAAACGGAACCAACGGATCCATCGTATAAATTAGCACGCCCCACAAAAGTGGCAATAAAACGTTTTGAGCTACGTATACGTAGCATCTATAATACGTAATACGAGCAAGGCACCGCTCTGCCCGAAAGTAGGCAGCCAAACGACACGCGCCGAGCGAATTTGTAGAAAGTCGTTAAACGAAATAAACACTTTAAGGCGAAAAGTCATAAAAACACCGAAATAAATTCAAAGACCAGAGGCGGTAGCTGGCGTTTCGCGTGGGTCTGAGTGCCACTAAAGTTTCACTAAAAACAAGCTAGAGCTCAGGGCGACGTTTTGTGTAAGTTATGGGCCTCTGTCGACAACTGTTGCTCACTGTGCGCGACTGCTTTTTATACTCGTTCATAAGTATATGTAGTATATACATATATGTAAGTATATATAAGTATATAGTATACATAAGAATATGTTGATTTTGTGCCGACTTGCTGTCCCTTCGTCGGTTTAGAGACTTGAAATTGGGAATACTCGTGTAAGCCTGCGTCAGATAGAGTGTTAAGATTTTTTGGCTACGGGAGGCAGCTCGATCAAATTAATTATCTTCCTCAGCTTTGAAGTTAGATATTTGCTGAGTAATTACTAATCACCAAACCACTTTTTTTTACTAACGCATAGGGAGGCAATTTGGTAATTTGAGGCGGGTAAACCAGGAAAAATCCATATCTCCCAAATTTTTAGAGCTAGTGTCATCAAATTTTCCTGTTTTCTGATGACGTCTTATAAAGATCGAGCCGAAAAATGCCACACCCACACCCAGCACCCACACAAATTAGAAAAAACAGAAAATTTCCAAAATAACAATAATAATTAAGACAGTGAACGAGTATGTCGCCGTCGGTAACGCCCGATCTTCATTGTTATACCCTGAACCCATTGAAATGTCAATGTCTGTAACAGACAGAAGAAAACATCTCCGACCATAAAAACTATATGTATGTATGTATATTTTTTTGATGCGTATCACCAGCCGAGTCGCCATATCCGTCTATCTGTCTATATGAAAGCGTCGATTTCAGAGACTCGTATGTACATATGTACATATATACCATACGCAGATCAAGCGTATTTCAAAAGATCGGTAACCCTTTCCGTGTTCTGATTATCGATATTTATCACTTTTTCGACCGGTTTTTTTTAGCATTTGTTTCAATATATTCGCGTAAAGCATACGCATACTTTAAACTTTAGGATACTTTAGGATACCTCCCCTCTATCGCCCCAAAGTATCGATAAAACAAAAAAATCACAGAATAAATACTACAGACTTGCAAATTGTTTTGTACATACATATGTACATTTTGATGCTCTTATTAAGTCCTGAAAATTTCATAACGATCATACTTTCAGTTTAGGAGCAAATCAAGAATTAAGTTTCAAGCCAAGCACAGCTGCTTGGCTGAAGCGCAAGCTATTTCTGTGTTCATATGCACTCATACATACATACTAATGTAGAATTATGTCTAGCGTTTTTCTCGGAATTTTTTTTTTTTTTTTTTTTAAATGGTTGGTGTGGAATTTGGTTAAGTTATGTTTTATCATGAGTAAATTAAATGGAACTGTGGTCCAATCGGTAAGTGTTGTGCAGATAAAGTTGAAGAGTCTCGATAGACCTAACGATGCGAAATATTAATTAAATTTTTTTTAATTTTTAGCCACCTTAATACTCTTGTTTGTTTGTTTTTGTCGCGGATGGTGGGAATTTGCGTTGTGATGGTAGGTGAAGGATTCACATTGCAGCTTCTTTTGCGTTGCAAATGAAATGTCAATCTATGCAACAGGGAAGCCACTTAAAAACTGACGAAAAAAGTGTCAAATGTAACTGCCAGACAGCTCGTCCCAACACAAGCCATTTATCCATCCATAAATCAATCAATCAAGGCGCTTTCCGCGCCTAAGCCTGATGACGAAGTCCGTTGGCTTCTTGCCAATCAATATGCAATTTTGCGAAACGTTGACATTTATCGCCTGTCATTTCGAACTCTTTGCATTCTCATAATTTGCTTTTAAGTCTTACCCAAATTGCATGAAGAGGGACGTCAAGTAAAAATGTAAATAAATTGTGTACAAACATTCAAAGGGTCTCAAAGGATTTAGATATGCATATATACAAATATCAATAGGATTTGTAAAAGGGCTACTGCCTTGTTGGCTTTTTAGATTTTAAAGCTGTATTTAGATTTAATAATTTTCAACTCTTAATTCAGAATCCCTTAGAGCTCAAGTTTTATTTCAGCAAAGGAATTTAATTGGATTCATTTGTGATTTCTAAGCTTTTAAATATTAATTTCTCAACATCTTTATTTATTTATTTATTTATTTATATAGAAAGTCGATAAAACGAGTGTCAACAAAGGTACACACATACATAAAATTTAAGGCAAACTTACAGACATTGTGAACTTAATTGCTTAAAGTTTTTAACGTGAGGCAGATACTATTTACGTCTGGATCTAATTTCAGAAAAACGTTTTTTAAAATTTCACGAATGTTCTTATACCCATTGAAAATGAGTAAAACCGGGTATAATGGTTTTGTGAAAATGTATGTAACAGGCAGAAGGAAGCATTTCAGACCCCATAAAGTATATATATTCTTGATCAGCATCACTAGCCGAGTCGATTTTGCCATGTCCGTCTGTCTGTATGAACGCATCGATAATAATTCTGCAGCTGAGGCCGAAAGGTCGGCGGCTCCACTACCGGTGTACAGTATTTCTTTTTTCGCTGGTAATTATTAATTAAATTTCTTTTTATTTTTAACCACTTCAATACTCTTTAAGTGCCGAGAGTTTGTGTGTGTGTGTTAAATACTTCAGGGTATCTATTAGTCGGTCTCGACTAGAGCAATCTTACTTGTTTTTATACTCGTTCACTAAGTGAACGCAATGTCCGTCTATAAAATTGGAAACGGCTATATCTGTCACAATTTTTCGGACACTTTCCCTCCCGCCACCGTAATCGCAAAAACTCCCATATACCACCTCCTTTAAATATCGGTAAAACAATTTCAACTTTCTAAGAACCGAAATTTTCCAAAATAACAATTATTATTAAGACCGTATAACACAGTCGGTAACGCCCGACTGCAACATTCGAAATTTAATTGAACACTGGCTGTATTTGCATTTGCTTTTTTATTTGCGTTGAAATTTTAATTGTTTGCTTTGGTTGTTGACACTGATGGTTGTGCATGTTTTTCTTTCGTTTTTATCTGAGTTTTCCTTTGAGTGTTTGTAGCAAATAAATGAATTGCGAAAGCAATTACAAGAAATCTGTTTATTTAAGCAGCAGCAGCAAGTGCAATGGTGCGAATGCGGAATGCAGCTGGTGGTCTTTTGAGTAGCACCAACTCTTAAAGCACGCCCAGTTCTGTGTTCACCGATAATGGTAATGAAAGGGCATCTTTGGTTTGTTTTACGCAACGCTGCGCTGATTTAGGTCTTGGATCTGCTCGGCTTGGCAACGAGGGATTCTTTAGATTTTTATTATGCTCGGCACGTAGCGGAGTTCGTATATATGCTTATCGGCTAATATAATTAGAGAACGCACAAAGAGAAATTGCCCGACTTCCTGGCTAACAAACGAAACGACAAATATTTCAAATAATACAAAAAGTCAATGCTCCATATCCATAATACCATGATACAAAGGCTCAGAGATTTCGCCTGCGAAATTCAATGCAATGAAAAACTTCAACAAATTGCACAGATTGGAGTTGGCAGAGCAAAATAAAAACAAGTTAGAAGGCTCGGGGCCGCCCGACTAGGAGATACCCTGAACCCTGCTATCTGTCTTCATAAACATTTCAATCCATTGCAATCATACATACATACACAAATTCACACACACACACACACACACACACAAATGCATGCCGCACGCACTTTACTCGGTTCCTGCGCTTGCCCCCACTACAGAAACTAAATCCTTATTTTCTTCTAAACTAAGTGTATGATCGGTATGATATTTTAAGGACTTATTAGTATCATAGAAATGTATGTACAAACCAATTTGCAGGTCTGTAGTATTTGATTTGCGATTTTTTTTAAAATTTTTAACCATACCATACTCATCAAGTGCCGAGAGTTTGTGTGTATGTGTTAAATGCTGGGTTCAGGGTATCTCCTAGTCGGGCGGTCCCGACTAGAGCAATCTAACTTGTTTTTCGGTGTTATTGATGTTTTGGGGCGGTTGGGTGGAGGTAGTATTTAAAATCTGCTGTGCACGATCATAACGCACCAAATTTGGCCTCTATCTCTTATAGTCTCCGAGATATGGTAAGAAAACCATGTCTTGAAATCGATTTTTATTTATATTAATAAAACGGAGCCAGGTATGAAAAAAATGATGACTTTTCTGTGTATGGATGACGAGCATCTTAAGTCGAAAAGTTTAGTTCTCTAGCTTTTGTAGTTTCCAAGATCGCTGCGTCCATACAGACGGACGGACAGACAACCGGACATGGCTTAATCAACTCAGCTCGTCGTCCTGATCAAGAATATATATAATTCATGGGGTCGGAGATGCATCCTTCTGCCTTTTACATGCATTTGCACAAAACCATTACAACCTTTTTACCCATTTTCAATGCGATCAGGTTATAAAAATAGTAGGAAGAAGAGGCAGATTTAAGCAATAAATACATTACAGGTGCCTGATACGCCTGATAATTACATAAATAAAGGTTTTGGCAAAGGCAAAAGGCAGGTAAAAGCCAAAATCTGCCTATTTCATGGCATATCCCAGGAGTGCTTCGATGTGAACTCTATACAACCTTGTTTCGAAATGTGCTATCAAAAATAAATCCGGCAATGTGACCTCTAAATGTAACCACACATTATTGGCGCGTGGCGTTTGCTTAGAATATTTATCATGCTATTTGCCATTTGGGCGGGCTGCAAAATACCAAAGTCAATGCCAATAGTATTGACAACGCTATTCAGACCACAAATTCTGCGTGCCGAGCACAGTAGACGCACAGCGCAATTCAAACCTTTCCTTGATTTACAGGTACAACTCACAGTTGGCACGTGCGATTAGGATGCGCGAGGTAAACAAAAGTGGAATTGATTGCGTGCCAGATGTCACAAGGAAATGAGTAAATTGGCAAAACTTGCGAAATGCGTATTGAGCGGTGGGGGTGGCCAAATGTGGGAACGAATTGCTTTGCTGTATAAATAAATATAAATAAATAAATTGTAATTAAAATGACGACAGCAGCTGTTTTTAATAAACTGCTAAAAAAAAATACAAAGCATCCAAAAACAAGTGAGAAGGAACCCAGCGATCTGTCCTTATAAACATTTCAACCTGTTTGCATACATACGTACAAATTCACACACACACATAAATGCACGCGGCATGTACATTACTCAGTAGCTGCGCTGCCCCCACTATAGAAACGAAATCCTTGTTTTCTTCTAAACAAAATGGGCAGATCGTAGTTCTGATCAAGAATCCTTTATCGGGTGGGAGATTTATCCTTCTGCCTGTAGATACATTTGCACAAAACTATTATACCCTTTTTAATCATTTTCAATGGGTTCAGGGTAAAAATATGATCGATCGGTTCAGATGACAACTTTTGCGGTGATTGTATTTGTTGGCATTGAAAACATCATCTTCAGCCTGCTGCTTATAGAAATACACAATTATATAACCTGACTTACTGAGTTGAATTGTCAGTGGGTATAAAAAGAAGACATAAGCTTTATTCCGAATATTTGAGCGGATTGTCATGGACTACACATAATTAACCGAGCAAAGAGTGGAGTTACGAAAAAGAGGCAGCTCAGTGGGACAGCAAACACTTAAGTAAAAATTTATCTGAAGCCTTAATCGAAATCAAAACAAAGGAAAAATGTCGAGCTTAAGCAGAGCAATTTTTCATTATTTGAATACGAGTTGAAAGCAGTTGCGTTGTTGGCATTAAAAGCAAACAGTTTACATTTATTTTACTTCAGCTGAGAAAGCAAGAGGGGCCGGGAGGCAATCGGGGGCAACATGTTTATTATCTTCTGGTTGACAGGCAGACAGTGGAGTAGCATTAGTGAGACAGCTGAGGTGCTCTCGCCGCCAAGAAGGCGAATCCACAACGTGGCGTTTCAGGTGTGGCTCATTAAATCATTCAGTAATCAGGAGCCAATGCTTTTGTTAACCTCCCCGACAAGTTTCCAAGCAGCTTGTCTTTCTTATTGGGCTCAACTTTCGAGGCTGCCAATCACAGTTGAATACTAATTAAAATTTCAAAGTGGCGATAAAGTAAACGGAGAATACCTTTGGTTTTTTAAGGAATGACGTATTGGGCTAGAAGAACCGCGATGTCACATAGTTTTGTTTTTAGCATATGTGAAGAATATGAAAAATTATTTAGGCCTAATTTTTTAATGATTGGTATAACTGAAGATTAGAATTACTAACTTAAACAGAGTGTGATAAAACTATCGAATGAAAATTAATTGTGTCTTAAAAAACACTTAGTAAACGTTTTTTAAATCCTGTGAAATTTTTTATCCTTAAAATTCATATAGCAAACTTTTTAAC
The DNA here is from genome assembly GCA_004149465.1 of Drosophila nigromelanica. Taxonomy (NCBI): domain Eukaryota; kingdom Metazoa; phylum Arthropoda; class Insecta; order Diptera; family Drosophilidae; genus Drosophila; species Drosophila nigromelanica. The sequence continues at coordinate 7,077 of SCDS01001064.1, read as the reverse complement.
TTTAGTTTAAAAACATAGCGATAATAATGATACCAACTGCTCATAACACAGAGAGACCTTGAAAATCAGTTAAAAAAAATGAAAATACGATTTATAAGCTATAATTCTATATCCACTTTTTCATTTGAGTTAGAAATCTGTTTTATTTAGTCTGATGCGTCAGTGGAGCATCACAAATAAATATATACGAACATTGTATACATCTTTAACAGATTGACAATCCAAATAACAGCATAAGCTAAATGGTAAACGTAGCTTTGTGTATAGCGGGGACATACACATTTAACTCATAATCCTCGTAAATCATCATAATTTTTGAATTATTTATGACTACAATTTGGTAGTTTTATGCCACGTCGAATATTTGAATGCTGCGCTTTGCCGTTGCTCAGTGGCACATCAATTCTCATCAATAATTCAAATGTTGGCCCTCGTATATGGCCAATGCGAGCGAATCCTGAGTTAAATGGCACGTTTTGTGTTGTCCCTTGTGAATGGAAATGTTCCAAGCCATGTGTGTGTGTGTGTTTGTGTGTTGGATTGAAGAATATATTTGACGTGTGCCGTTATTTGGTTTATCAATAATAATCATAACTGCAATTTCTGGTTAAGAGGTCAAAGGAACAATGTGTTGTATTGTTGTTAACGGTAATTGATAGCTGCCATAGATGGACTAAATCCTAACAAAAACTTAACAGTTTATCTATTTAGAAGCTCTTTGGTGAGGGGATCTTAATAACCTAATCACGACTCGGTTTTTAATTAGAAAGAAGTTTCGTACATTATGCAATTCTTTCTTATCGCTATAATTAAGTATAAACACTCTTAGAAATTACAGTTATTTAGTAGATTGCTTACGACCCTAGGATACGCTAATAATACTTACGGGTTCCTCATTTGCTTTGAGATTAACTTCGCGTGCTTTTGGCTGGTTATTGCGTTTAGGAACGTATTGCTGACCAATTTTAGACCAGTTCCGTTTCTATTTGTGCGGCATCCACGGTCTCCACGATGGTTGTTGTGACCGCCGCGACCGTATCTCATGGAACATATCTGGTGGTCAATGCGCCATCGTCATCATCGCCGATATTTCGCACGCTGCCAGGGTAGCAGCAGCTGCACAGGAGCCAGCTGGTTGCATTGCCGCAACGTTTTGGTCAAATCGCAGAGACCTGCTCCAGCTCAGCGCTAGAGCGGCCCGAGTTCATGACCACTACATTCTTGGCGGCATAGTCCGTGATGAAGCGATCACTGTTGCGCGGATGTATATTACCCACGTCTGGGGCACAACACCATGGATTACGCATGGTCAGTATGCGCTTGAACGCATCCCGAAACTCCTTGTTAAATATCGAGTATATGATTGGATTGAAAGCAGAGTTCGAGTAGCCCAGCCAGGTGAGTATCTTAAAAGTCTGACCACCAATGCAAGTCTTGCAAAAAGCAGCCGTAATGTTGACACAAAAGAATGGCACCCAGCATATGAGGAATACGCCCATTATGACACCCACTGTGACCGCTGCCTTGTGATCGGATACGTGATACGGCGAGCTGTGATGCAGATTGCGCACTTTGAACTTTTTTGGCTGGTTCTTGGGCCGGCGTATGCTCTTGTAGCGCTGCTTCTCGGCCACTTCGCCGGGTCTTGTTACCGCCTTAATGGACTTGACATGTTTCTGAGCATAGCAGTAAAGCCTAAGTAAAGGAAAATGTAATCAAAATACAATTTCGAAAATATGTTACTTAATCAGCTGTCGTTTAGATTAATGTTAACAAAATAAATGAAATTAGTTTTAGCTCACTTTAAGTTAATTCTCGATAATTTGTAATTGTGAAATTAAAATTCCTTAATTAATTTAATAATACCCTGTTATCTAATCAATCGCATACTCATTTGTAAATTAAATTTTGCATATATATATTTGGGCATTTAAAAACCATTTAGGAGCTTAACTAACCTTTTAATAATAAAATTTCTGCACTTTGTTTAATTCAATTTGTAGTCATGTTATTGTAGGTCTGCTGAGTGTTTCCGTATATCTGCTGTTCATGTAACTGATATGATAATTATTTACTTGTCTTTGCATGCCAATTAAACAGCCTGACCCTGGGAGCTGCAGCAATAGCTGCCACAATCAATAACTATATGACTTGGCTCGCCCACACACAGGACACGTATTCAGGCACGCGTTTACTGACCAGCAAGGATACATATGCACTGAGCTCGCATGAAAAGGATAACAAGGCTGTACCCAAATTATGACAATAAAAGTACATTTATTCTGTAATTTAACCGAAATTTGATAGCACTCCAATGACAGCAACCAGACACTCTAGCCCTCGGCGCGTTGCTCACTGGACAGCTTGAGTCTATTTGTTGCGTTCGCCCATTGGCCACAAATCTCGTTAAGCTAAAATGGCAACGTGCCACCCGCCGCCGGCTTCAATGCTGATGAGTGCCCAAATTGCTGTCTTGTTATACTCGTTCACGAAGTGAAAGAGTATTTTGGTTTTGTGCCATGTCCGTCTTGCTGTCCCTCCGTCTGTCCATATGAACGCAATTTTTTTCGCCGCTATTGAAGCTAGAGACTTGAAATTTTGGATATATACTCGTGCGTACCCGCGTCAGATAAAGTGTTACGGATTTAGGGCTGCGCCCACGTGGCAAACCGATAACACCTAAAATCGCATCTCAATAAAGTCCACAATTTTAAAGCTAGAGTCACCAAACTTGGTATGTAGATAGCTGACGATCACCCCAAAACATGCGACCTTGATATCCACGCCCCAGCGCCCGCCCTAAAAAATCAGCCTATATCTTTCACAGTTTTTGAGCTAGAGTCCCCAAATTTTGCATATATGTTGCAGGAATGCTCCCCCAACAGACACCCCCTCCCGCCCCATAATCGCAAAAACCAATATACTTGACAGCTCGAATACGTGTATATTTCCGACAATTTTCAAGACTAAGTCACCAAACTTGGTATCCCGGCCACGCCCACTAGAACGCCCCCCAGCCCCATCGAATCGGGTAAGCTAATATCTTTCACAATTTTATAGCTAGAAACCCCAAATTTTTCAAGTAGTAGACTAGTTTCTAAAAACCGAAATTTAGCTTTAAAATTGTGGACTTTATCGATTTGCGATTTTAGGTGTTATCGGTTTGGCACGCGTCTGACGCGGGTTCACACGAGTATATAACTAAGCATTCAAGTCTCTAGCTTCAATAGCGGTGAAAAAAGTTTCATTCATACGGAAAGAAACCCAATATACTCTTTTTGCACTTCGTTAACGAGTATAAAAGCCCACACTAGTCTAATTACCAGGAATTTCAGTTTTATTTTAAAGAATTTGATGTGCAAATGTTTTAATGCATTTGATAGCGGACAAGAGTCTGGTCCACTTTATTCCCCATACTCACCGACAGTAAATGCCAATCATGACCACGCAGGGAAAGTAGAAACTGATACAGCTGGAGACGACAGCATATGTGGGCGTTAGATCCAATGCGCATGTGGGATATTTTTTGCCATTATCCTCGAATATCAGCGGCTGGTCGGGACGATGGATCCCCAGTGAGATGGGCACAAACGAGACGAACGCGGCCAGCAGCCAAATGGCTGCAATGGTTATCACCGCCACCCGTCGTGTCACCCAGCGGCCGTATCTGCAATGAGAGGAGGAGAGAAGAAGAAAGCAACACATCAATTTGAAGTAAAGGGCTTGTGTTTGTCCCCTGCGGTTGCCATCAGCGAAGGGTTAGCAAGAAAAACAACAGTTGGCAATTGTTAATAGAAGCAACAGTAACAAGTAAGAACGTTGCAGTCGGGCGTTACCGACTGCGTTATACTCGTTCACGTTCTTAATTATTTTGTATTTTGTAATTTGTGTGGTGCTGGGGGTGGGTGAGAGTGGGGGTGGGGGTAGGGCTGCCGTCGCCGAAATTTTGTACCAATCTTTAAAGGAGGTACCCAGTTATCTAACTTCCAAATTTGGAAACTGTAGCTTAAAAACTGTGGGAGATATAGGCATTTCCGGCGGATGAGGGCGCTGGGGGCGTTCTAGTGGGCGTGGCCGAGATATCAAGGTAGCAATCTTTGAGGTCACCAGCTATCCACATACCAAATTTGGTGGCTCTATCTTAAAAATTGTGAGAAATTTACACGTGTTATCGATTGAAGCTGCCAGATATATTGGTTTTTGCAAATACGGAGGAGGGAAGGTGGCGTGGCCAAAAATTCCAGCATTCCAGCAAAATATATCCCAAATTTGGTGACTCTAGCTCAAAAACTGTGAAAGATATATGCATATCCGATTTTTTAGGGCGGGGCGCTGGGGGGCGTTACAGTGGGCGTGGCCGGAATACCAAGGTGGGAATCTTTTTAGGAGGTCGTCAGCTATCTACATACCAAGTTTGTTGAACACTTGGAAAACAATTGCGTTCATACGGACGGACGGTCAGCAAGTCGGACATTGCACAAAACCAATGTCCTCTTTCACTTTATGAAGGAGTATAACAAGTAAGGATGCTCTAGTCGGGAAGACTCCTACTACTCGGGTCTTCCCGACTAGAGCATACCCTGAACCCAGCTACGAACTGTCGTTCCAAACATAAACCACGCAACCCATAAACACATATGCATATGCAATCTCTGCTTGCTGTTAATTGGCTTGTGACATTTGTTCGATTTCACCACACGATTTCTTTTCAAACTTCTGTGTTTCTTAACCGATCTTGAGGAAACTCTATGCAATAGATCCTTTTAGTGCTATAGACTATGGAAATATTCAATTGATCCAAATTTGGTGTGTCTAGCTCTCATAGTCTACTAAAAAACCAACAGTTTGAAGTTGTATATTTTTATCGATTTAATGAAAATGTTAAGAGGTATCGATCATATAAAACGCGCGTGCCATATTTGAAAAGAAGAAAGGTACACAAGATCATATATTTCCAAATTTCCAGTCTCTAGTGGCTAAAAATTGCGTTGCTACAGACAGACGGATGGACAGCAAAACAGACATTGCAGAAATGCAATATACTCTTTTCACTTCGTAAACGAGTATACCGTGCCATGTTGTGATTGCGGTTTTGCATGTTGGAGGCAGCCAGGGTAACATGAATTTTGGGGTGTGCACGACAAGTGTTTCATGGCGACAGCCTGAACCCAGTTCCCATGGTGAGCATCCCTGGCATACGCACAGTAGCACGGCCTGGCTGCATGCCATTAATTACCCGTACAGAACTGCCTGTGGCCAATCGACCTAAGCTGAAACCCAGCCGCAGCACAAAACCGTCGAACATTACGCATACCTAAACGCAATGTGGTGCTGTGGGTGCCGCTGAGTGCTGGCGCCGTATGCAAATCATCATCGTGTATGGTTTTTCGGAGCACTTCGATTTTGACAGCGGACGCCAATTTGCTTTTTCAGCAACGGAAATGAGCAGGCAGAAAGCTAAGGCTGCTGGCATTTTATGTGCATGTGTTAGAGTGTGTGTGGGGTATGCGCGTGTGTACACGTAGGCATATGCCCCAGCATTTTGGCTTGTGCACATGTAACCGCTGGTTGTGCGGTAGACATGGGCAGGAAATCAAACAGAATAATTCAATTTCAATACAAAGACGCATTTACCCAATGTGCCGACCGAAAATACTACAAATGACAAGGGCGACCGACGACAAAGCGGAAAAGGAAGTTTAGGTAATTGTATTCACAAACAAATTCAATTTCATTTGGCACTCAAATTGATTTCCATTCGAACAACGAAAGCAGCAGCCCACAGCGGCGGGCATCTAGTTGGCACATTGCCCTAAGTATTGCTTTTTGAGGCAAGTTCAAAACACACATATATATTATGCTCCAGAGTTGGAATGCAAGTGCCAAGTGGCGCTACACGCATCGATAGATAGAGTAACCAATCATGCCTTAAAGACATAATTGAAACAAGTAAGAGCGTTGCAGTCGGATGTTATCGATTGCGTTATACTCGTTCACGGTCTTAATTATTATTATTCCCGGAACCCATTGAAAATGGTTTTGTTAAAATGTATGTAACAGGCAGAAGGAGGCATCTCCGACCCAATAAAGTATATATATTCTTGATCAGGACGACTAGCTGAGTTGATTTGGCCATGTCCGTCTGTCTGTCCGTCTGTAGCGGCAAAAAAATTAGTGCGTTTTATTTGTGTAAGCCAGACGCATATTTTGGATTTTGGATACCTCCACCCAATCACCCCCAACATCGATAAAACTATACAAACCGCAAATCAAATAATACAGAGTTGCAAATTGGTTTGTACATCCATGTCGATGATCTTAATAAGTCCTGCAAATTTCATAACGATCATACACTTAGTTTAGAAGAAAACAAGGATTTTGTGTGGGACAAGCGCAGCAACCGAGTAAAGTGCGTACGGCATGCATTTGTGTGTGTGTGAATTTGTGTGTGTATGTATGAATGCAAACGGGCTGAAATGTTTATAAACACAGATCGCAGGGCTCAGGGTATCTCCTAGTTTGGCGGCCCCAACTAGAGCCTTCTTACTTGTTATACTCGTTCACGAAGTGAAACTAGTATATTAAGTTTGTGCAATGTCCGTCATGCTGTCCGTCTGTCCGCCTGTCCGGATGAACGCAACTTATTTCGGCGCTATTGAAGATTGAGACTTGAGTCTTTGGATATATACTTGTAGCTATCCTCTTCAGACAAAGTGTTAAGATTTTTATGCCACGCCCACTAGGAGGCTGGCAATTCGATAACACATCGATACACCTCAAATCGCAAATTGATAAAAGGTGAATATTTCTCACAATTTTTAAGAAAGAGTCACCAAATTTGTTATGTAGATAGCTGGTGACCTCCCCCACAGATTTCACCTTGGATATCCACGGCCACGCCCACTATAACGCCCCCAGCGCCCCCGCCCTAAATAAATTGGAAATGCATATATCTCCCACAGTTTTTGAGCTAGGGTCACCATATTTGGGATATATATTATTCGAATGCTCCCCCTACCCTCTCTGAAAAAAATTTTGGCCCCGCCCCCACCCTCCCCCGTAATCGCAAAATCCTTT
>SCDS01001063.1:0-16093 GCA_004149465.1 Drosophila nigromelanica | reverse complement strand
TGACTAAAAACAAAAAATAAATAAATAAATTGTCTCGATTTGAACCTATGAATGTTAGTTGGTTTTAGTTTGGATTCGTTCACTTGTTTCCCCTGTCCACGAAGGGAACCCGTAAACCCCCCCCCCCCCCACCACCCTCCCCACCACTCCCTTTATCCCTCCCCACTTCCTACCTGTGTAAATGAAAGCCTTGCTATTTCTGAGGACACACGAGGAGCCTTATTATTTCGACATTCGTGTCGCATTCCACATTTTTGTATATACTCTGTTCACTGCTGAAACAGAGCATATTGGCTCCGCATAATGTATATAAGCCCAAATCAAAGCATTTTCTTTTTTTTTATGAGTTTTATTTAATTTCATTTGAAATGAAAATCGATGAACATTTTTCACCTATTTATTACAAAAATAAACAACAAAATATAATTTTAAAAAATATATAATTATAATTTTGATTTTCATTTAACGTATAGGTTTAAGCTATCAACCAAAATATTCTTAACTCACAAAAAAATCTCTATAAAAATAAAATATAAAATATAATATTATAAATATTTTCTTGTGTATGAAAAATATATCTATAACCTAAAGTATAGCTTAAAACGATCAACCAACTATTTTTTTTTGTCACTTCCTCCATAGACTAGATTGCGATTCGAACCTAGTTTATCCTGTTCAGTTAGCGAATATAATTTTTTCTTAGTAATTTAAAATAAAATGCTGAACCAAAACCTGGCTTAAATTATAAAGCCAGCCAGGTTTACGAATCCAAACTAAAACCAACTAACATTCATAGGTTCAAATCGAGACAATTTATTTATTTATTTTTTGTTTTTAGTCAAGTTTTAAGCCATTTAAAGCTATATATTATAATTTATTTATTTAATTTGTTTTCTGTTCTTAGCCAAGTTTTTTATATAATTTGTAGTTTTTATTGAACTGTGAACAGAGCATGTGCCAGTCTGTTACGTCCGCTCTGCAACGTTCTTGTGTGCTTTTATAATTACTTGCGTCGCGCAAAACGTTTAACTTCTTCTCTGGTCGCATGTCCTTTGTCCCTTGTCCTTTTGGCAGCGAGGTCAAGCGGCTTCAGCTCCTGCACTTGTTACCTAAACATTTTTGCCCAGCATATTCAGGTCGCTGAAATTAATTATGCCACAAGGACATGGGACCAGGACACTGCAGATGCCGCAAGTACTTAATGAAGCAGTTAGTGGCACATAGAAAAATGAAAAGTGCCCAACTACACTCAGAATAAAAAAGACCAAACACAATTTCCATATTCGAGTGAGATAAATGCCGGAATCCTGGCCGAGGCAGACGGAGCAGCACCAACAAAAGCCAAGGCAGCAGTTTATTAAAAAAAAGTTAACTGCAAATGGGGCGCGCGGCTTTCGACGGGTTCCACATTCCATGGGGCCCACAATATTTCAGTGGGTCTTATGACAGCTACACGAGCACTTTGATAAGCATGCATCGAAACATGGACACAGAGTCGTCTGCGCTCTGTGTTCCACTGTCCACAGATAAACGAGCAGTTGCAGTTGGAGTTGGACTCTGAACAGGAGAGACAAAAGCCCTGCCAGAGAACTGGCCGCAAGTGCAGGTTGATTTGCTGCGTCGCGTGGGACGCGCACTGTCCGCACATTTTACATGGCCCAACAAGCGCAGCTCGCGACCCGTTCGCATTGTTCGCCTCTTCGGCGGAATTCCTCGCCATGGATATGTCAATGTAATGATCTCTGTGCGTTGTAGTTCGTATCTGCTGCATTACATAAATATTAACTTGTACTTTTTATAAACACGTTTGCAAACCCATCCAAATCGAAGGACAAGCTGCTGCTGTCCCCCTCCCCCTCTCCCTCTTTCCCCTGTTCCATCTTATTGATATGATTTATTTACTGGTTCTCGCATGTGCTCTTCGCATGTTCCGGAATCGGACAGCAGCTCAGCGCTTGGAAGTCAATTAAAAATTCTACATGGCGTCTTAGTTCATTTGATCTAAGTCTCCGAAGGGCGCACACAACAAACTTAACAGATTAGGGACACACTGGCACATGGGAGTAAAGTAGCAAAAAAGGATTACACAACACTTTTCGAAACAGCTTATTTCTTATTAAAGTATTCACTTCAAAAAATTGAAAATGAAAAATTAAAATGAAAACTTTTCATTCAACAAAAAAATCTTATTTTTCTGATATAGTTTTAGCATTTAAAAAAAGTTAATGAATATATTTGTTAATCTAATGATTAAAAATGTTAGTCTATACAGGTATATATATTTTTTTAGTAAGATTTTAGTTTTTAATAATGAAACTTAAAATATTTAAAATTATTAATTATAGAAGCCAAACATTTTCGAAATAGTTTAACAACAAAAAGAAAAAATTAATAATAATTAATATAATATAAATTATTATAATTTTTTTCTAAAATAAGAATTTGAAATTTATGGCGTGAAATATAAAGAAAATAAAGAAAATGTTTATAATATTTAAAAATTTTCTATTTCCGGAAGTCTCATTTAAGGCTGTAAACGGATTTTAAGCCCAGCCAATTATCCAACATCGAGACTTTGGTTCGAACCATGAACCGTGAACCGAACCATATCCGAGCGGGCACTGCATATAATATATATGTATATATGTATATATATATATAAATACTAATACTTTAATACAGTACCCTTAGCAGAGCTTTCAAGCTTCAAGCGCTCAACTTTAGCTTTCCAAGGGTTGTTGGCTCCATTTATAAGTGACACAACCTGGGCGCGGACATCAACAAATTAGCGTGCCCAGCATTAATCAGCGTCAATTGGATCCTTTGTCCAAGCAAACGCGTCAGCTCTTTTTTGTCCTTCTGCTTTTCTATGCCAATTCCCAGACCAACCAGCTCGAAGGCGGGGGACGCAGTTGTCCCAACACTTTATTTGCTTATATCATTTTGGCCATTCTCCATTGCCCTTTTTGTGTGTGTGTGTGTGTTTGTGTGACGAATGACTAACGGTGAAATATGCTCAAACAAACATAAATTCGTGTCCACTGGGATTTGTTAACTGTAGAAGCTTGTCAATGGGGTTTGGCTTGTCGCGGGGTTTGGGGTTTGTTTTTTCGGTTTTTTATTTTATTTTTGGCGATGGGATTGGAACCGAAGCTGGGGGCATCTGTGAGTGAGACGTTGGCGTCGCCGTCAGAAACATAAAAACAGTTCTAGCAAAAAAACGCCAAGGTGCAACGTTTTGTTGACAGCAGCAGCGCGAAGGAGGAGGAGGAGCAGGAGGAGGAACAGGAACAGAGCTGACAGGTAGCCTTGTCCCAGGTGCGTGCACGTAACTGTCATGAAAATTCTACAGTTTTTCGCATTTCACTCACAAAGCACGCAAGAAAAGGCCACAGTTTTGATATAGATGGATACATGTTAAGATCTTTTATCGCCGCTAGAATCTTTCGAAAGTTTGCGTGTTCAGAACTGACATATGTTTGTATACATTTCTAACAATGTAGATAAAAAAAAAGCCAAAATCCTTTCCTTTTACAACTTACCTTGTGTATTTTGTATGTATTTAAGCCCTTTTACGTTGCAAAAACCAGCTTGTTATATTCGATTTTTGTTAAAACTTTGCGTTTCTTGACCTCTGATTGTTGTTTATATAAAATATTTCGTTTTTGTGACATCCCAATTGCCAGTGTGACCAACCTAATTGCAGAAGTAAATATTGTTAAGCTTTAGCCCAGGTGGCAACGCCGCGCGTTTGCAGGGTTTTAAGCTCTGAAAAAATTACCCAATTATTTAAACTCAGTTTTTTTTTTATTTATTTTGATTACTTTATTTGCTTTATCAATTATGTACAAAATGTACAAAATACAAATATAAATATTCAGTTGGTGCTGTTGTATTCACTAAAGCATGGCAGTGATGATTTTGTTCATAAGGGCAGTTTCGAATTTTTTTTTGAATTTGAAACACTTTATTTAAACACTTATCTAATTTTACCGATTTGAGGTAGTCTTGAAAATATCGTTATTCATTGTATATATATATGTGGTAAGGCCTGCTGTGGGACAGTTCAGAAAATTTTGAATAAATCTTTGACTAACCAATGTCGGTTTCAATATATATGTTTTAGCAGTTAAACACGTTTATTATACAGTTTCTTATGGTTTAAACTTGATTATTCATTCGCTTAAGCCTATAAAAAAAAGTCTTACATTTGTGATTTGCAAAAATTTCGAATCCCTTGAGCATCAAGTTTTATGTATACGTAAATCTAATCAGTTCCGATTTCGTGTAAATACATAAATATTTTTATTCTCATCGATATCAAATACATTTTCAAATTTTGTACTCTGAAACGAAGCGTACGTATTGAAAATGTAAGCTACAGTAGAACAAGAGTTGCGTTAATTACGTATAGAAGACGATTGTCTATATATTGTACATAGTACGATATATGGCTATACAAATACATATATGTCTCATGTCTGTACGTATATTGCACGCAGTAAATAAACTTACAAAAAACAATTGATTAAACTATAAACTTATTCACTGTCCAGTTGGCAAACAATAAACTAAATAACAAAAAACTTCAACGAATCCAAAACAAAAAAAAGAAAAATAGAAATCGATAATCATCTTTTGTGGTGATTTAACATAAGGACAAAAGCGCCAGCTTCCTGTTATACTTGAAAATCATTGAAGTACGTCTGGGTGAAGCGAATCTTCTCCACGCGCATGTTGAACAGTGTCACGCCGTTGAACACATTGAAGGCGACGGCAAACACGACGAGGGCCGTGTAGGTGCCCAGCGCAATCCACCAGAGCAGCTGCTCGTGCAGTTTCTGCTCAAAGTTTTTCAGCACAAGCAAACCGATGGTCAGACCCGCTACGGCGCCCGCCAAATGCGCCACATACGAAACGGCCGCTGAGCTGGCGGCCAACTGACCCGGCGGCAAATCCTCTCCAGCGTAGCGTGCATAGATGGCAAAGCCAAAGTCAAAAGAGGCTGCAAGCATACAAATGTATATAAAGTTGTAATCGCAACAAATCAAACGAACTCCTTACCAAAAATTAATATAAATGCGAGACGTAGCACGCCGTAACGCATCTGATGATAGTTGATCAGCACGTTGGCCAGATGTGCCGCCAGCAGGGCGTAAACGCCGCCGCTGGCGCCCACCAGAAACACCTCGGGATCAAAGATGCTGGTGCCCAGCGAACCGGCCAGCACGCCCGAAAAATAAATGCAGGCAATGCGCGTCGAGCCGTGCACCATCTCCAGGGGCAGGCCGAAGAGCAGCTGGACTGCCACATTGAAACCCAAATGGAACCAGCCAGCATGCAGCACCATATAAAGCACAAATCGCCAGATCTCGTGTCGCTTGTCCGGCCGATAAATAAACATGGAATCGCTCGGAATTGGTCCCGTTGGCGCCGCCTCGCCCGTGGCCAGCGTATGGTACACAAAGAAGCCCAGCTGTGGATTGGAATTGCACATTTTGAAAATGAAATTGAATGTATAAAAGAGACTAAATTTAAGCCACCTCTACGATTGTGACCAATATGATGAAAATGGGCGGCGGAAAACACGTATAGCGATCCGCATAGTATTTGCGATCGCGCTCCTCGGGGAGCACCTCCAGGGCCACCGCATGCACCATCTTCCTGAAGAGCGGCGGCTCACTTAGCACCAGCTGAAAGTCGTTCTCAGAGCACACCTCACGATCCCGATGGTGTACGGCGCATTTAAAGCTGCGTGTTCGCTTGCCGCTCATCTGGAAAAAACAAATTGCAAATGGGTGAATTTTAGGGTTCAGGGGAAGTATTGTGAAACAGTGATAAATCTCTAGGTCTCTTCACGTTTCCAATTGGACATATCTGCCGGCCCAAATCAGCGAAAACATAAATTTTGAACCCAAAACTAAACGAGCCATAAAATTATGAAAACGACAGTACGCAAAAACTAAAAGTTCCCAGCTTGGAACTCAACTAGAGGAGTTAGGACAGCCGGACAGCTAGACGAAATAATTTTTATTGTGTAATTAAGATGTTCACAAAAGATGCGAACGGGGCGGAGCAATTAAGGGGCTCATAAAAACTAAACAGCCAAAAGAAAAAAAACACAAAAAATCTGCAAAAGGCGGAAAAATGTGTATTGTGCTTAATTAAAACTGAGACTGTGACAGTCAAGAAAATCCAAATGAAGCCTACGCGCAATTAAAATGCACGCTTACGAAACGCAAAAAATAATTTTCAAAAACTGATCGACTAAGCATATACCCACTAAATAAAACAAAAATCTAATAGACCTAAATAATAAGAGATTTATGAGCTTAATTCTATTTCCTCATATTTTAATTTTTACATACGCTTCAAAAATTGCATGCAACCCCAGTTTACCCTGTTGCCTGCAGGGTATAAAACCAAAGCAAAAACAATCCACAAATTAAGCTCGCAAACTAAATGGGCAAAAGGGAAGGCGCATAAAATAGTCACTTCCGCTGCCAACCGCAGCAACATTGTTGTTGTTGCTGTGGTCGTCGCTGTGCGGGCCGTGGGAGGTAACAAGTGTCGCTGCTAGTTAGCCAGTCTAACATTAGTAATTATCAAATTTGCCTTAATTGATGTATAGCCTGCGGCTCGAACCAATTAACTTGCATTTGTACTTTGCCTTTGGATGATAGTTCAATATTCGTTTGACATCTGAACTAAATCTTTAGACTGAACTACGATGGACAACACTATCTCACACTCCTACTCAAATGCAATGAGGTGGCAACGCCGCAAACACGCACACGCACACATGCATAAGCTCATAAATGCATTATACATGCATACATTCACAATTATAACGGTAAACTAGCTCATTGAATGCTCGTGTGCTTGAAGCGTACGAATATTATTTGATTAAAGCAAGTGCATATTATGTACTTAGGGTTTTGTGTGTTTGCTGCCTACTTACGCAATGCAATTTTAACTTGGCGCGCTTTTAGTTTGTGACACTGCATACAATTTTCTTATCGACTTGCACAGTTTGCTAGCATAATGCTTAATATTGCATTTAAGCCACGATTAACACAAGTACATAAAACATTTAATTTATAACTGTTTAAGCGAATTCGTCGCCGTCGTTGCCGCCGCCGCGTTGTGCTTAATTTTTGTCGTCTTTGCTTTGATTTTCGCTTTGCCAGCGCTGCCCACTTGCCGCCACCCAGAGTTGCATTGGCATTAACTCTCCGTCCACTCTTTATGGCCACTTCCTTAAATACGAAAATTCAAATAGGAACATTTCACTTCCGATTTGTCGTTTCTACGTATTAAATTGTTAACTGTTGACAAAGATTTTGGCCCACAAACAATGGAACACCCAAATGCATTGTGAAATTGTGATAAATCTGGCAACAAGAGGATCAAACGGCGGCGACGGCAAAATAAGGCCAATAGCATTTCGAACAAATAAAATGTTTATCATTTGTTTTGTGACGTGCACGACGGGTGTGCGAATTACATTCAGCCCTGGACATCGCTGCTGCTGTCTCTCCCCTCCCCACACATTCTCGCTCGCCGCTCGGCCTTTGCGGCTGAGCCTGATAATGACATTACCCAGCGGCCAAGCACCGCATGACGTCACGATGCGGCCAGCCAGGTAAATGCCCGCTTTCATCTAACTGTATTACTGGCTTACCTAGTTCTGTTTATGCCTCATTCACAGTGTGGCTGAGTTATATTTTGTATTTTTTAGGTCGCAAACATAAAGCGACAAATTGACGCAAAACATTTAACACACTCCCCACCCCCTGGCCAAACACAGACGGCAACAGCATCCACATGGACATGGTCAACAGCGTGGCAGGCGGCGTCTTTTTATGGCGGAACACCTAGGAAAAAATTCCTTTGAAATACGTTGCTGGGTTTGTTTGCCTGTGTGCGCGTGTGTGTGTGTGTGTGTGTGTGTGAGTGTGAGTGTATTTTTGTCAGCCCCTGGGCTATGCGCAAAAAAGGACATCTTCGTTGGCGACGAAACATTGTGCACTCCATTATGCATTTTATGTGCCCTCATTCAGCGTGTTGACATTTTTATTCCAAGCAGTTAAGCAGTATTTATAAACTGCATGATGCATGGTCGGATCACAGGCCAATAATCTCTAGATATATGCGTATATCTGATATACAGTGGAAGCTCTATATGCACAGAGAGAGTCCTCGGGGAGCCATCTATTTCAAACAGCTAGCTTATGTAGTGCTAATCTTTTACCCTCCCTTTTCTTTACCATCCCTTGGAAGCACATTCTTTCAACCCAAAAAGCGATCAAACCACAGTTTTAGTGAAGTAACTATGAGAAAATTTGACTTAACCATAAAAACTCAGCCAGAAATTTTGAAAGAATCGCCGATAAAATTTGTTTATATTCAACTTTTATCACTTACGTACTAATAAGTATCAAAAAACCTTAACAAGTTCGGATGCAGGTAAGTTTTGTTTGTTTTTTCCCCATTTTATAACTTATACTTTTAATCATCATACTCCTTAACAGGTCAAAAGATAAACTGGACTTGCAGCTGTCCATCTAAGAGAGCTATCACTTTTTAATCATCCCTTAGACCAACATAATCAACAATTCTCTTATTTTGTGCAAAGAAAAACTTTTTCAAAAGTGTTCAAACATAACTTTTTTAATGGAAATCCCATACAAAAATTGGACTTCAATATAAAATCTTCAATGTTTTTAACCACAACTTTTAAAATATTCAACTTTTGTATCATCTACAAACATAAAAGAAGAGCAAGTTCCCATGCGAGTAAGTTTTTCTCAGTTTATTTTCTAATTTATATAACTTTTATTAAGCGTAAATTTTCCTAATAGATCAAAAGATAAAATGAAACCAGCGGAGACCACTCAAAAGAGCTTCAACTGTACTACGTATTATACAAATTTTAAGTGACACAAATATTTGACAGCCTAAATCTGCGTTTATTTATTGTTTTTGGCTGGCACCTTGAAGCCAGCTTGGAGCAGCATCTTTGCCCATTGGTTCATCTAATTGAATCACAATATTTTTGCACGCAGCAATTCAATTTGCATTGTTTGTTCAGTCCGAGTGATTGCCGCAGGTGAAAATGTTGGCAACATCTTTGCTTTTTTTTTTTTATTTAAAATCTTTAAGCAACTTGTTGTTGGGTCGCCCGCCCAGTGCGCAATTTGCCGGACAAATGGTTTTTACTGTAATTACCGGAGCGAAGGCAAACGCCAGCATTTTGTTATTTTTCTTTTTTCTTGTCTTGCCTTTGTCGGTCTCTTGGCGTCTACTAATTATCACATTTTTACTCATTAAAGTCACATTTGCCTTGCAGGACCTACGGCTACTCCTGCTACTGCTATTGGACTAATTGTAGGCCAAAACGTTCTCCTGGAAGGTAATCAGGCTTTCACTCAGTTTTTGGCTACTGTAAAAGGGCAACTGTTTGATGATGATTGATTAGCCGGCCAGACACTGATGAGGAGCTTCTTGCTCTGATGCGGGACAAGTTGAACGGTTTTCTCATTTCATCTTCGTTTTGCATCTGCCCTGCTGCGACAACTGTGCAAATTCAGCGCGTGCCGCGCGCCAGAGAAAATAATCGCTAGAAGCAGCTGAAGCTAAACAACAAATCGAAAGCAGATTTGGAGCGGAAGTTCGTTTGCACCTTTCTGCAGTTTCCTGTGTGCGGGGCAACAGCAGCAGCAGCAGTAGCAACTATACAGACTGCAGTGCAGAAACATATATGTCCCGATATGTATATATTGTATGTATAGTGTATATAGCACACGCATGTCAAGACTTCATTTGTGATTTACTTCAAGACGCGCTTGCCTTGACGTTTGGCCTTTGACGCCGCTGCCTTTGTTTATGCGACTGGGTCGGGGCGGAGCAGGGCGCCTGGCTTTGTGTTGCGCTGCAAATCAAAAGCTATATATACGCTGCCTTCCACATAGATTAAGATTGCCTGCGCCAGGATCTTGGCGTATGCAAAGCGCTGCCAAGGAGCAGCTGTCGCCGTTTGTTTGATTTGCGATTTGCGAGGCTGGCGGAAATGGATTGACACGCAAGGCACAAAGGCAGCCAGTCGGGGCTGCCAGTCAGCCACTCCACGTCATTGTTTGGCAGCTCGTCGCTAAAGATTGGCAAAATGGAAATGGAAATGGAAGTGGCACACAAAAAAAAAACGCTCAGAAAACAAGACCTTAACTTGGCGCACGCATTGTTGGCAACTAGGAGCAGCGACTGCCAGCCTGGCACACACATATATGCCATGTATGTCTAGTAATCGGATATCATAACAATCAAAATATTACAACCAAAAATATATATGTATTCTTTATAGGCTTTTCCGAGCGACTGCACACGGCGCTGATTGTTGCAGCTGCCAGCTGCTGCTGCTGCTGTTGTTGTTGTTGTTGTTGTTGTATCTAGGTGTAAACATGGCCAGCGCGTGTCCTAGAGCTGCCGCGCACTTGATGTCTCATTACCGGAGCGCACAGGTTAATGATGCGCACTCCGTTCACCCCCGCTTCCGTAGCTCACAATTATGCGAGTCACCTGAGCTTGAAGCGAGTGCAGGGTCAGCTCCACAACAACAATAACAACAACAACAGCTCGACAGTTACATTGACCTTTGCAGCGGCGACTGCCAAAAAATTAAATTGAAGAGGGGCTGCTCAAACATTTCCATGTAAGTTTTAGTGCCGTCATAAATGTCAGGTGCTGGCCATTTGAAATTTATTCAACATAATTAGTTGTGGCCGCGTTCAACAAAGTGCGGCCACTAATTTGATTTCGAAATGCGCAACGGGACTAATGAGCCCAGGCTAGAACAGGGCACACGGAAGACAAACAGGAAGCAGGACGCCCACTAAACTAAATCCCAAAAAACGGAATTGGTTTTGCCGCGGGTCATGTAACCAACTAAGGGTTAAAGACAAATTAGATTTTTGGGTTATTTACACCTGCAGCTGCCCACAAATAAAGCAAAAACGTGTAAGTAAAGTTATCTGCGGGGCGCCGAAGTGAAAATACTCTTGCCAGATGTGATTTACAAATCAAATTTTTAAATTTTTTGTTTATCCTGTAGAAGGCTATGTCACTTAGTCCGATTTGGTATTATTTTGTTCATATATTAGTAGTTTAATATATAACCGACTGTTTCTATGGGAGCTTTGTGTTATAGTTGTCCGATGTTGATAATATTGTACACATATTTTAATCCTAATCAAAATATTGTGAAAAATCTATAAAAAAAAGTTCCCACAATATTTTATATTTTTTTTAACAATCCTATATGATATGGTGATTCGATATTGCTAGAGAGGCTGTTGATACAGTTAAAGGATATATATATATTTTATACGTTTTATATATAACAAATAATTATAAAAGTCTTCTATGCATTACACAATTTCTGACAAAATTCGAATGCCTGATGCAAAGGTATAAACACGTTTATTTTGAAAGATATGACAGCAGAGCGCGTGCTGGCCGCAGGACATCGATCCCATTTTCAACCCCATCTCCATCACCATCCCCATCCATCCACGCACAAGTCTGGCAAAAGGGTTTAGGAATCGTTATCAGCACATTTCGTGACTATGGCAAAAATATTGAAGAGGCAGCTCTCCCACACTCTCTGTCTGTCTCTCTCTCTCTCGCTCTCCCTCTCTATTTTTGGTGTTTGGGAACGTGGACAGTTGCAGTTGGTGCTTTGCCAATTCGTGTTCAAATCGTTATCCTTGCTCCGGTTGCACAACAATCAAAATAAACTGCTGCCAAATTGACCATTGACCAAACATCGTCAGCAGCAACAGTAGCATCGTCAGTACCCTGCCTTGCCCCCTCCCCCCGCTTCCCCCTCCCTTATCACGCCACGTCCCGGCCATCTTTGGCATTGTCACGTCCTTGGCATGGGCCACAAGTCAAAAAACGACAGAGACAAAAACAAAAAAAAGACAACAGGAATTTCGGGCTACCAAGCTGGCAATTTTTGTGTGTGGATAGATAGTTAGATAGATAGATGGACGGGTGGATATATAATCGAACGATTCGAATTTTGGCTAAGCGAAAACTGAAAATTGATTGGCTTTAAAGCAGCGCTGATAACTAAAATAAAGAACTGAACTGGCAAAAATTTGAACTTAACAGTTTCGGAATGCAAACATTTTTCTATGCTTCTACTACTATATAGAAACTTAGTTCTAAATCAGCTTATAAAGCTCCCGCATATTTAACTTTTAAGGCAAGAACAGAAAATCCTTAAACTAAAGTTAGGCAGACCAATTAAAAATAGAAAAGCTGATATAATATAGACGCAGTAACTTTTACAATCCTTTAAAAAACTCAATCAGATAATTAACAATCTGTAAGATTTTCGAATGCTGGAGTATATTATATCAAAAAATTCACTTTAGATAATAATAACATATTATTTTGTTAACTTTATATACTCCACAGCGTTAAATGATCAGCCTTGGAAACTGCTAGAATTATGATCTTAGACCAACTCACTCTGATCTCAACTATCGTGGAGCACATTCACACCTCGAACAGCTTTGTTGTTTACCTGGAAAATGCTCAAAGGCAGCCGTTGTCCGTTTTAAACGCGAGCGTTTTTCATGCGATTTGCGATATTATTGTGGAATAATGAAATCGCTCAGAGAGATGCCAATACAATCGGTGGCTGTCTGCTGCTGCATGGACCCATTTATGGATTGGCATTGATTTAATACCGCGTCAGAACGATCTATGCAACAGTGGCTGCTGATGAGTCGCGTCCCCAGAGCCCAAGGCGCAAGGCATTTTGCACCTTCCACACACACACGCTGGCTCCAAAGTCCGCAGCTGATCTGATTCCGCCGCCTATCAGCGCTGCAAATCAGCAGAGCAGACGCCACCGGACTGCCGGACTGGCGGACTGACGGACCAACTGGACTGGAGCGCCTGTTTGCGGCATCGGTTCGCGCAATGTTTATTCAATAAACCCCACTCGCAGACGTCGCCAGCTGGCCAGCTGGTTGGCATTCCTGGCCAGCTCCCAGTCAAAGACATTCCCCCATTCAAGACAAGCCGCAGGAATTTCTTGGTGCGTGCTCGGCACAGGTTCAGCGATGCAGTTGCGCCAGCTGCGCAGCGTTGCGTCCGCTGATTATGATAATGGAGGCAGGCGACTTGCGGCGAGTGGCCGCCAATTGCTTTCGTTTATGATCGAAGGCCTGGCAGCTCCGTTGACTTTCTGATTAATGCAAGAATTCTGCTGCTTCTTTGACTTTTTTTCTGCTGACCGATCAGCCCGCAATTAAAAGTCATGTAGCCTTCGGATTGCCAGCTAAATGGCAAGTGTGCAAATCATTATAAACACAAGATCATGCCACAAATCGTTGAGGAGGCTGCCCTGATGGAGGAGCCAACAGTTGACGGCTATTTTTGTGCAGATAGAGCATCAATGCGGCGGCTTGTTGCGCATTCTGCGTCTGTTGCTGGCCATCGCCTGCTGTGCCTGGCCAGATGCACGCAGATCGACGATCGACAGCCTCGTGCCTGCAGTTGTCATAACGTTCAACACGTTTGCCCCTCGTCGTCGTCGTTGTCGTCGTCGTCGTCATTGTCGTCGTCGGCGTCGGCGCCGTCGCCTGCGTCCCTGGCCAGCGCTTCTGCGCTGCCATAAAAGGATTTGTCACGTGCGAGCTTTTGTTAAAAATTCAGCAATCATCAGGCAATCGGCCATTGTATCGATGTCGGCATTGGCCCAACGCTTGCATTATGCATGTCACATGCTCCTCGCGGTCCCGTCGGCATTCCTGCTTTAATTCAACCAGCAAGCAAACCAAACAAGGACTTGCCACAGCCACATTAGTCGCCGCCACCGCTGTCCATATGGCCGACGGCACCACGCCCCCGTCGAACAACCTCCGATCATTGAAATTTATAATTAAGTGCAAAAATGTTGTGTTTGCCTAGGAAACTGCAGATCGCTCGCCACTGATAAGAGCCTCAAGGTTGGATCTGTTTTTTTTTTTGCTGCCGTAACACCTGGCTAGAAGACGCAGCGACAGGATCTGAGCGATTCCAAAGATAGAACTGCGCAGGCCGAGATCTGGAGTGTGGAGATATTAACATTGACAGTTCTGAATTGCATAAAGATGGCATGATTATTATAGGTAAGTATCATAAAGTTAACTGAATTCGATCTACGTTCGCTAGACAAGTTCCTTAAGTTCCACTTAAAAATGAGAAACTTAAAAGCAATCTGGTGGAAACGTTTCCAGTTATAAAAAATTTGAAACAAATTTAATATACGTAGGATGTACTAGAGAGCCACATTTATAGATAATTCAAGGTCTCTAGCTTCTATTATCTTAACCTCAAAAAGAAAGGAAAATTGAAATCATTTTTATTTTGAGTTTTATATCAATTTTCTTATAGAATATAGAAGTAGAAGCTGTAAGATAGATACTCTTGCTTTTTTCATATTTGCATATATCTTTTTCATAACTTCAACATCGAATATCTTAACCTCAAAAAAGGAAACTGATAAAAATGTGGGTAGTAAATAAAATTAAATAATACCATTTACTGAAAATCTGACAAGAGGTTGATTTGCATAGCGTATAATAGAAGCTTCATTCATAATTTAGTTGCTCCAACTTTTCTAAGCTACAATATAAACTTTCCTAACCTAAAAACAGAAAGTTATAATTCGTTTTTCTTGTCGTTTTTGAGGGAACGTTTGCAGTTAATGAAAATCTGAAGTAAATGCAAGAAGTTACTTTCCAAAAATAGGTTCTCTAGCTTTTATAACTGCCTAGATATTCGTGACTAACCTCAAAATATTTAAGTTCAAAATAATTTTTGTTATTTATTAAGTAAAATGGACTGGATGTGGTGTACTAGAATTTTAGGCCTTTATTATCTGCCAAGATCTCCAAACTTCAAAATGTTTTAAAAACATTTTTATCAATTTCTCAAAAGTCACATCTGCCAATTTGTATAGGGTATAAAAATAGCTAAAATCACGTCAGTTTCAAACAATCGTTCAACGTAGAACAAACGCGTTAACAGCTCATCAACAGGAGCTAATGTCCACTACAAATGTCATCAGCAGCACATTGTGAGGTTGACCAAAGGACAACCGAGAATGCTATGCCGTTGACAATTACCGTTAGGCACACACACGCACACACAGCTTGACACACACAAGGGTAAATAAACGCTTTGTGATGTCCTGGCTAATTCATGAATTTGAGGACTCTCCGGTAAACAATGGAAAAGCAAGACGAAGGCAAAATACACTTGGCATTCATTATGCATGTGTATGAGGGTGTGTGTGTGTGTGGTTGTGTGTGTGTTGCCTGCCAATCAAGCGTTGAATCAATCAAATTGCAATAGAATTGTCAACGGTAACAGCAAATAGAGAAAGGACTAAAAAGAATCTTGCCAGCTACTCAGGGGAAAAAAACTTTCAATTTACCCAAGTGGAGAACTTCAATCTTAGCATTAAGGCCGAATGCCAATGGCCCTAATCCTTAGCCCGGTCCGCTGCAGCATTCGCAAACACTGAACGGTACAACCAATAACGAGTTGTTGGCCAGGTAAACAGCATCGAACAGCCGAAGGTGCATCTATTTGGCGAGTGCGAATGGACTTTTTGCATTTGCCACAGCGCAAACAACCGGAAAACAACAACAGCTCAGAAAAGTTCAAACAGCCCACTTTGAAGGGCCGAATATTAAATACCCTTGCGGACATGCATATACCCATTACATACATTAATTAAAATGGGAATTTTCGAATGCCAATCGATAGTCGCGATCGTTACGAATAAACACAAAAATATCACTCCAATATCGAACGTTTTTTACTCAAGATTTACTTATTATCACAAACATAAAAATTCTCTATCTCGGTTAAATAATGTCTGATTTCGGAAAAATTTACCTCTTTCAACTCGTATAACTCTATCGAGTCGATCGATATTAAAGTCTTCTCACTTTAAAATTTTCGCAATTTTGACAAAAAACGTGATGTTACCCCTTGTGATTTTTGTCAAATTTGGTCAAAATTTAGA
>SCDS01001062.1:0-37731 GCA_004149465.1 Drosophila nigromelanica | reverse complement strand
TTTTATACTAATTATGATAAATAAAATCGATAAAAAATAGAAATTCGGAATTTTAAATTTTGAAAAAAAAAATGTTCGAACACGCTATTTTACGGAAATTTTTGAACGAGTTATCGCATTTTGAAATATGGGATAAGATAACACTTTCTCTGCGTATATTATCCAAGTTTCAATAGCGGCTTAATACATTGCGAAAAACATTGCACAAGCTTTTCACTTCGTAAACGAATATAAAACCTCACTTTACTTTCAAGTTCAACATTAAAAATGCTGGAAAATCCTTGAAAATTGCGCCATGCCAACGAAATGCAACACACAAAACTTAGATTGTCAATTATTTAAATGGCGATGGCAACACTTGTGTGTAACTAGTTCTAATACCCAGTTACACCAACAAATACACACACTATGCTGGGGTGGGAGGAGGTAGCCCTTCAATGTCATTGACTAGTGCTTGGCCCCAAAGTGTTGCAAAAAAGTTGTAGCTAACAACGTCATTGCTCGAGTTGTTGTTGTTATTGCTTTTTCTATATACATAAATACATATATATATTTTTGTTTTTGACTAGAGAGCGAGCATATTACGTTGAACTTTTGTTGTCTGCCATTTATGTATACTATATAGAATAATATATATAAATATATATATTTATATATATATATAATATATATATATATATATATATATATATATATATATATATATATATATATATATATAGTATATAGCGACAAAAGAGCGATTCTGCGCGTTATTTGTAAGACTCACACATACACACAGGCACACTGAATGTGCGTGTGTGTGTGTATTTTGTCGGAACTCTCTTTTTGGCCAGCATTGCCAGACTCTAATTATTTGATTGGCAATGACTTGTGGATGTTACAACCAGAGAACTACCCCGCAATCCCCGCACACCCACAACAGCTGCGTATTGCAAACATTGCCCCATTTTGGTGTTTGGCGTCTATAGGAATTAGTTAGTTTTGTTTTTGGCCAACGCAATTTGACCTTGGCTTGTTATGTCGACGGTTTGCTAATTGTTTATTGCATATTGTTTACGAATTCGGGAATGTGATTAATGACCTGGCCCGAAAGGCACTAGAATAAGGGTATTACAATATGATTTTGGGCAAGAAGTCGATTAAAAGATAAATAAGCAAGCATAAAATATAGTAAATTTATAGATAAATATAGATGGAAAAATTATTATAAAATATTATTTATAAATATAGATGGAAAAAGTCAAAAGTTAGGTGATTGTATTTAAATAGTTTTAACAAATTTAAAAATTATAAATACAATGTGTCCTGCAAATAAAATAAGGATATTACAATATGATTTTGGTTAAGAAGTCGATTAGAAGACATATAAGCAAGCATAAAAAAGTAAAAACTAAAGTGATATTTGGGTATTAAATAATTTTAACAAATTTAAAAGTTATACATAAAATGTGTCCTGCACAAAAAATTAGAAAAACGGAAATACCAGAACGGAAGCCTTAAAAAAACAAGATCATTTACCTGGAAACTATGTTTAACTTTTGAAGATCAGCTCGCCCTCGATTGCCTCACACGCTCTCTCTCTCTCTCTCTCTCTCTCTCTCTCTCTCTCTCTCTCTTTCTCTTGAACTGAAATTTGATTTCTCTAGCATCAGCAATTGATGCATAAATGTTTGTAAATGTCAAAACCATAAACAACACCCGGTGCGACCGCAGATTGCTGCTTCTTAAAACGCCTATATGAAACCACAGCGGCAGCAACAAAAACTCGCATAAACATCATCATTAACATCATAATTTCATCATTATTATCATCATGAGCAATGTTGCTGTCAGAGGACGTAGCCATAAATGAATCTGTCATATTATTTCGGCAATGATGTTGACAACATCAACAGCAACAACAGCAACAACAACAATAGCCAAAAATCCCCCCGCGTGCAATATTTATCATGTCACATAATATTTTTCTGGCATTTGCACGTCACACAGTGCCAACCCGAAAAAAGTCCAACAAGAACATACACTCAGAAAAAAAGTGATATTAAATGATAGCATAAATATTTGAATACTTATTTTACAAATATGTACAAACAGAAATTTTGTATTTGTAGTTCTTAACTGCTATATATTTTATTTGGATTTTTTTTTCAATTTTTTCATAATCGTTTTTCTATCTTTTTTTTCAGATCCGATTTTACTTTAACAAGTGGCTATCTCCCTTCTGTAGGATTATTTAATTCGTTCTTGAAAATCTTTATATTAAGTATAATGCCTTCTTGTTATAAACATTGAATTCTTATCTTATATTTAATCTAAAATAATACAAATGTTTGAAATGGTTACAAAACAATATTTACAAGCACAAAATGTTTTAAGTGAAAATATAAGAAAATACAATTTCTGAAGTTATCAAAAATTCTATAAATAAAAATTTAAAAAAATATAAACTTTAGTTGGTTTTTTAACTAGATTTGTACAATTTAAAAGAGTACAGAATTCACGGTTTTTTCTTTAAGTGGATAGCAAACCCCCCACGCTGCAAACCCCTGTTCCCCTTAAGCAGCTGATAACATTTTGCACACACGCAGGAACAGCAGAAATCACAACCCCTTCGCTGGCAAACGATGTGGGCGTTGCGGGTTGAGGGAGGAGGATGAGGAGCAGGAGGAAGAGGGAGTGGGGAGAGGAAGGCAGGCGTTGCCACTGCCATCAATTGCAGTCATCAACCACCGCCAGTGCTGGCAGCTGCCAGAGCGACGTCTGGGCACACCCCCCTCCCTCCTCTCCCTCTCTCTCCACTGCCACCCCTCCCTCCTCCCATCCCCTTCTGGCTGTTCATTGAATTTTCTGCTGATTTCATTTCGACTTCTTTTGCTCCGCTGGGAGCAACTTTTGAGACTGAAGCTGAAGCTGATGAGGTTGTTGATTGTTGTTGCTGTTGGTTGCGTCTGTTTTGGCTGTAAATATTTTTGGCAATTGTCGACGCCACCCCCCCTTGCCACCCCCTCGAACTGGGCTAGAGCAAATTAATGATGCTTTCCCTTGCCGCTGGGTGAAAGGGAAAATTCCAGCCAAACGGCAATTGCTTATAAATTAAATGACTTGTTGTTGTTGCCGTTGCTTTGCCCTGTTTTTATCACACTATTTAGGCTAATATATTAACACTTTCGTTGACTGGTTACAGGGTGTGTGCGTGTGTTGGGAGGGTGTTGTTGCTTTGTTGTTGTTGTTCTTGTTTATGTTGATGAAGACATTAAATTTAAATTTGCTGTTTGTCGTTTGCATTTCATTTCAAATTAAATTCTCGGCTTTAAACGACTGAAGTGACTGCCAAAGGTCAAAGAAGGTCAAGATTATGTTAAAGAACAAAAAGCCAAAAGTTTATATAATTTTTAAAAATGTACCCGAATCATATCACAATCATATAATCTCATCCCATTCATTATATTGTCTGAGTAGCTTTAAATCATAATCAATCCAAAATTTTACGATCTTCCTATCCTTCCTTCTCTCTTACCCTCTCATCCCCCCAAGTAAGTTACTAACTCATATTTTTTTCAACTTACGAATTTATTAAGTATATAATCTATGCAAAAATGAAGAGAATGAAAAATCTTACACCTGGATGAAGTATGCTGGAATACTTTGAACTTAAGATGTTGCACAGGAAGCCTTTCTGGGTTTTGTGAACTGAATGCGGCTTGAAAAAAGGACGAAAAAATAACCGAGCCAAAGATGCGACTAGAACTTTGCCTTGGCATTTCGAGCATTTCATCCATCAACACCTGCGCTGAAACCAAAATCAAGCAGGCCAAAACAGGGCAGGGCAACTCTGGCAGAATCAAGTCAACAAGCCGTTACTAAGATGAATGCAGCAAAGGGAGGGGTGCAGCGAGAGAGGGTAGCACAGCGAGCCGCACTTAATGCAAGCGCAGCTGCCCAAGTACCGCAAGTTGTCGTCCTTCTTCATCGTCGTCGTCGTCCTTCTGGCAACACTCTCAATTAAAATGTCCTCGCTTGGTAAGCGTAAACGTTCAAGAGGCCATGAAAACTCCTTATTACACAGTGTCAGCGTTGCTTGTCCAAGAACCAACCCGAAAGAAAACCGCAAGCAACCCAACACCCTTCCTCCCTCTCTATCGCCCTCTCTCTCTCTCTCTGTTTCCCTGTTGGGTATGGCAGCACCTACTACGTGTTAATAACGCGAAATGCGCTGAAAAATTTTTGTATTTTGAAGCACACACTTGAGCGCGCCATGCCTCACTGCCCCCGCCCCCCAACCCAACACCCGCCGCACCCCCCCCCCTCGCACTTGAAACACAAAACGCAGCACACAAATTCATTGAGCGAGTTGGCAGCACTCGGACGCACAGGTCGTCGGTTCAAAACACACAACTGCAACTGTTTAAAAATGGTTTTTGGGTTTGGCTTTTCACTCTTCGTTTTTTTTTTTCATTTTTATTATTTTCTATTTTTTTTTTTTTTTTGGGAAATTTGAAACACTTCAAATATTTGTGGCAAAGAAAGCCACGCAAAGTGTTTGGACAACTTGACGCCACAAAAACAAAAAAGAAAAAGAATACAAGAATTAGTTATCCTTAAAAAGTCGAAGATTGAATTCCCTTAATTTCCTTTAGAAAAGTTCGTTGGAATATTCAAAAAGAAAACAAAAAGTTTTTCATTCAAAAACTATATTTTTCAGCTATATGCTATAGTAATCCGATAATGATATGTTTTCGTTGACAGGTTGGCAGCTTAATGAAGCTATCAAGTGTTAAGTTTGGTTGAAATATCTTAAAAAACAAACGAGTTATTTTATACAAAAATTATACAAAATATATACTTTTGACGCAAAGTTCCAATAACACCTATATAGAGATCCGATCCGATATATACTTTATAGTGTCGTATTTATATCTGCTATGCATCGCAGAATTCGTGACGAAATTGGTAGATTCTTTGCAGGGTATCACAAGAACAAACCGCGACATGAGAAATTTTAAACCCAAATGTCAGCTGTGCCACTTAAAATATACGCACACAAGGAGGGGGGCCCTCCGCCCCTTTCATTTTGAGCACCCCTCCTGTTTACTTGTGCAATATTGACTTGAAATAGAAATAACAAACTGTTAAGTATTTGCACGAAATACAAAACGCGCGCGCGCTGCCTTTGCCACGCCCCACTTCCCCCGCCCCGGGGGCACATCCGTTTTCCGGGTGGCGCCCCCTATTGGCCAGAACATGTGTCTAGCTTTTAAATTTTTCATGTACACGCACACATGTGATTTTCCTGTCCGCCCAAAAACTTATGCGCCTCAGCTGCAGGGCAATAAACGTCAGACATCCTTTTGTATATGGACACCTCAAAGGCGTCCTGCGAGAGATGTCGGCAAGTCGACAAGTCGCAAAGATGTGAACACCCACCAGGTGAAGGGCTTATTCCTGATGTACCGCGACATTTGACAGGATATACTTTGAGTTTTATTGCCTGCCAAACTTTGCCTCGTTCGACAAATCGCCAAAGTTCTGTCTGCCTCCGTTTGGTTGGGACTCAAATTTGTTTAGTTATTTGATAAAAGTGATGGCTGAATAGAGTGTTTAAAATATATATTAAATTTGTCTTAAATAATTACATTTTATATTAAATTATAATTTTTAATATAATTTAATATATAGAAGCTCAAAGCTTCTAAATTTGCGTGTAAAATATTATAATTTGCTTTCCATCTATTTTTCATTTTTATTTTTAATAATAAAAATATGTTGAGCTTTTTTAAAAGATATTTTAAAAAGTTTGTTAGGTAATTACATTTTATATTAGTTTATAATTTTTAATGAATATAAGAGCTTCCATAAATAATCATATATGTAAAATATTATAATTTGCTTTCCATTTATTTTTCATATTTATTTTTTATAATAGAAATTTGTATAGCTTTGCTTAAAAGATATTTTAAAAAGTTTGTTAGGTAATTACATTTTATATTAGTTTATAATCTTTAATGAATATAATAGCTTCCATAAATAATCATATATGTAAAATACTAGAATTTGCTTTCCATTTATTTTTCATTTTAATTTTTTTTTTTCAAAAGTTTGTGGCTGCTTGAGAGAGTATTCAGAAATGAACAAATACATGTTTTACTTGTATAATCTGGAAACCACTGTCCACAATCGCAAGTACTCAAAATCTTGTTGTCCGCTTTATCAGCAGCATCGGCGACAAGCGACACGAGTGCAAACAGAGTAAGAAATCCATGGTTCGAAAGCTGTTCGACTAATAGAATTAAACTGATAGCTAAATCAAACATTTAACACGCAGGCCCGCACACATGTCACAACCAAAGAGCCTCCCACTCTATCACAAAAAAAATTGGGCGAAAAAGAACTATGAACCGACCCCTTTTCATGTGGTCATGCGCCCGTTGGCCACCCCCTTTTTGGCAACAAACTCGAAACTGGAAACTTATGTCAATGGCACGCGTCGCCAGCACGTGACCTTAACATGAAAATCACGCGCAAGATCAACGCCAAAGGGGGGATGCCAGCTAGGCAGGGGTATGGCTTTCGAAGGGGGGGGGGGGGGGGGGGTTGGGGTTCGGGGGGGGGGGGGGGGGCGGTTGAGTGGGCTTTCCAGGCACTCACTAACGACGGACATCTTGCAGATGCTTTTAAATTTAAATCGAATCAAATTGATTTGCAGCCAACTTCTTGTTCTTTATGCCCCCTCTCAATTTCGTGCAGTGTAAATAGGCACGCCCAATTCAAGGATTTTGGGCCGCTTCGAACTGTATCCAGTGGCTTATTTGCTCGGTCGGTCACCTTATCCCCC
This sequence comes from Drosophila nigromelanica, assembly GCA_004149465.1. Taxonomy (NCBI): domain Eukaryota; kingdom Metazoa; phylum Arthropoda; class Insecta; order Diptera; family Drosophilidae; genus Drosophila; species Drosophila nigromelanica. The sequence goes on along the minus strand of SCDS01001062.1, from coordinate 30,896 downwards.
GGGCGCTTTGTTTAGCCATTTGACAAGTGTTTTGACAATATTTATTGAGCCGACCCCCCTTCCCCTTCCCGTCGTTCTCAGTTCACCCCCAACTCGCTAGTAATTTGATTTGCGTCGCGTTCTGTTGATGTTGGACACGTTTCTGCCTAATGGAGTTGCTCGAGTGGCGTGAATTTCAATTAAATTAAATCAAAATGTTGCATTTTTTATTAAGTCCATTAAAATCACGTTGCCGGAAGGGTTCTCCCTGCTCTGCCTAGTTAGTCCAAATTAAGTTACCATCCGTGGCAAGCCGAGCATCTTAATATGCATAAAGAAGTGCCACAGCAGCAAGTGGGTGCCTACCACTTGACACAACCACTTGCACCACTCATTCCGAGTGCTGATAGCGCCCCGGGGCGCCACTTCCACAGTTCGCCATGCAAAAGCTACAAAATGTATCAGGGAATCCATTTTTTTTTTGCTCGTTTTTTATTTAATGAGCAAATCAAATTTGCACTCACATTGCTGACATGCATACAAATTTATTTTCATTTCATGTAACATACGAATATTATTTATAGGGTATTGGATACACAAGAGCAAAAGTTCACTGTAAGGCTAACAAATATTGCAAAATTAAATAAAATAAATTAATTGCTATTGTTATTGTCTAAGCAAGGAAAAAGCTTGAGATCTTCTATAAATTCTATGTAATTTTCATATCCGCTTTCCAAGCACTTTTAACTATAGAACTCTTCATTTCAACTTTATTTTGCTTATCTTGAATTTATAATTAGGCTAATTTGTTTAAAATCCGGTTTATTGTCGCTCAATTAAAGATTTTGTTTTAGATCATTTAGGAGTAAATAAAACGCAAATGCAGCCACAGGCGGCGGTGGGGATGGGGGGGGGGGGGGGGGGGGAGAGGGGGGGGGGCGAAGGCCACCCACATTGAAATCTTTTAAAAGGCAAACATCAACAGAGCAATGGACCAAGTCAAGAACAACAACAACAACAAAAACAACACAATTTCAGTTTTCATTTCATGGGGTGCACCCTTAGAATAAACAAAGCCAAAAATGCTTAAGTAATTCAATTTGGCCAACTTAATGCCACATTTACCACCGGAGGGTTAACAAGGCGGCTTCATATTTTGTTATTATTTCGTTTTTCTCTCTCTCTCTCTATTTGACCCAAAATTAAATTGCATAATGAAATTTTTCTTGGCTACTGTTTGCCCAACATTGTTGTCAAGAATGCGTTAGTTCCTGCTGGTCAACGGATCGTTCAGCGCGTGGAGAAGCTAAAGCTAAAGTTGGGAATATTTAAAACTTTTAAAAAGGATTTAGTGTAAATTAATGTAGCAGTCAGAAGGAGCTATCACACCGTTTTTAAGTATTTATCCTTAGTCAGCATCACTAGCCGACTTGATCCAGCTATGTCCGTCTGTCTATGCGGGATATCTCCTAGTCAGGCACTCCCGACTAGAGCAATCTTGTTTTATTGTGAATAACCTTTAAATTGCTAAGGCGCAACCAACTTAATGCACAGCTCTCGTTTGGCGTTGCCGGATCGTTGCTTCGCTTTGTCATTTTAGTATTTAATCATTTAATCCATCTATATACATATTTAATATACAATTTCTACAACTGCATCCTTTATTAAATGATAAATATCTTCTTTGCTGTGGCACTTGAGAAACTCATTTGCTGGTGCTGCAACTGGTGTGGTCAGAAAAGATAAGCACCACACGACACCAACTCGAGTTGAGTTGAGTTAAGTAGAGTTGAGTTTGCTATTGTTGCATATTCATTAAGAAATGCATGTGTGAAAATGGCATGTGTGTGTGTGTGGGGGAGGGGGGGCACTTTGAGTGGCAATAAAACAATGCAAATGGGTTGCGCAGCGGTGGGCGGCAGGTGGCGCCAGCTGCATAATAAGTTGGCTGCTTGTTGTTGCTACAATTAAAAGGCGCGCGAGTCGTGGCTGAAGTTCTCCATTAATCTGACAGGTAATTGCAATTAAAAGCAAACAATGAGTAGGGCAGCAGCTGCAGAAAAGAACGTCTGATATTGAGACATACTTGTAATTTACATATTGCTGCTGACAATGAAAAACGACGGCCATTTTTGACTAAGTGACGACACTTGCAAAATAAAGGAACCACTCAAAATCGCTCTTTCAGTATATTAAAATAGTGAAGTACTTTTTCCTGCATTAATAATTCTTCTTAATTTGAATTGTGAGTTTTAATAACTGTAAAACTGGCCTCTTTTCCATGTTGCATTGCTCGTTGCTATGTCACTTTTACTGCTTACACCTATTTTTGTAAGGGTGACAGCTCTGTACACATAACGACAGTTATACTTTGATTTTAACATAGTGTTAACATTGTTAACAGCCGCTTCTGTACGAAATAACCTTATGTGACTTCAAAATTAGAAATAAAGCTAAAATTTGCTGTTAACGGCTTATTTACTTGCACACAAATTCTGCTATTCTGAAAATAAAATTTGTTTTGCATTTCGACATGAGACAAAAATTGGCGCTCAAATTTGATTTTAACAGTTGCTAACTTGCTTATTCAATATGTGATAACAGTCCCAGAGCTAACATTACAGCTGTCGCTTTCGAACAATTGTGGTGGCCAGTCGATTAATTGCCATTCAGCTGTAAGCGTTAGCTCCAGACATTAACAAGGTACTCAGTGCTACGACAATAACAAAGCGATATTAGTATATTTGTGTGCAAAACAAAACCTGCGGCTCGAAAAGTAATAAAAGCAACAAAAACAAAAAAACGCGCTATCCGCAGCAATGTAGTTCAAATAAATTAAATGTGCAAAATAAGCGTGGAAAGTGACGATAGCAGCAAATAACAATGCCAAACAAAACGGTTAAAATATTCTTCAGGTAAATTGTAATTGGCATTGCCGAACGGCAAGAATAAGAACAACAACACAATAGCAACAACAGAGCGTGACAGAGATGGCAAGTGAACAGCGGCGCTGTTTGTTTGCTCTTTGCGCTGCGTTTTTATTTTTATGAATGACGTAAGCGCGCACCGCTTTGTGCCGTACAACGGCGCTACAAAATGACAAAAACAACTTTCCTTTGTATGGTTGTTGTTGTTGCTGTTCTTATTGTTGTTGGCTTTGCCAAAAAAAGGAAAGAACCAGCCCTCATAGACCGTATGTCGTGTATGTTTGTGCATGTGTGCGTGCATGTGGGAGAGCTCCACTCACACGAACACTCAAAAAAGTAGCGTCGTTGGCTTTTTTTCTTGGAAAACGTGCTCGACGCCAGAGCGAGAGAGAGCCACAATACCAGCGCTTTTGGTGGTCGCTCTCTTCAATTTTTTCTTTCTTGGTTTTTTTTTACAATAACATTAATTCTTTTTTTGGTCAATGACCTAAGCAACGCTCTTTGCTCCGTTAGTTTAGTTTGCTTTTTGTTTGTATTTTGCTATTTTTTCTCGTATTGTGCTTTTAACTTTGCAGGAAATGATTAACAAATTGTTTATTATTTATGCCAATTTCGCTAGTGGCCCGTTAGTTTGGGACAGCGCATTGCGGAGCGTGGACCTTGATTGGTTTCGTTTTTGGCCGCGTGCTGCGTCTTTAAAAGAATAGATTAAACAGACGCTGTCAACATTCAAGGCAAAATCTGAAAGAAAAAAAAAACAATAAAAGAAAATGTGTTAATTGTTTATTCGGAATCAGAGCTATTGAACTTTTTGAACTGCTTAGGAAATCTATTTGCAATGAAATCAACTGAATTTTAGTTAAAATGTTTCAAAATCCTTGGGTTTAATTGAGAATTTTGTGATCTTACGAAAATAGTTTGTGATTATTTTCTTGTTTTTATTCCAGTATTATTGCATTTATATTTTTTTTATTTTTAATTTTTTATTACATTTTTTTGAAGTTCTGATTTAAAAAAAAAAAACTCAAGATGTATTCATATGTGGAATAAAAACCGCAATGGAGAAACCCTTATTCACATTTAATTTTTAAATAAATAAATACTCAGTGCTCCCAACTCATAGTTTTTACAAATAACTTTTGACTCTGAAGTTTAAAACAAAGCATTTTTCTAAGAAAAGAAAAACATAACGAGCAAACATATTTGAAAAAAGTCATGCCATTTCCCGATATATGTGATGCATTCATGACCCGTAGAGATAATCTCAAAAAAAAGTGCAATGTATTTGAAAAATGCTAGCGAAAATTATTAATTATTATATATTTCTGAACTGACATCAGCCAATAACAATTACTATGGCAATATATCACATTTTAGCCATATAGACACATTTAAATACATATATGTATATATCTCTGTCTGGCCGTAAATTGCAATGTCCGACACGAACCAGAAACTGCACTATGCCCCCACAAATTTATCATTCACATTTCGACTCATCCGCAAATGTTTTGTTGTTGTTATTTTTATTTAATATGATTGTCACATTTTCTAAATAATCCTCTTTTGCACTTAATTTGAGTAACACGGAAACACAGAAACAATGACTAAAAGCGTTGCAACATTGATAAATTTTAGGCAAAAACACGAATTCATGAATAAACAGCAACAAAGTTGGCAACAAAAACAAAAAAATTAAAATGAAAACAAATTTGTTAGTAAATATCGTGTGCGCTGCTTATAAAGATTAAATAAATATTTTTGTTGTCTTTACCGAATTACACACGAGGCATTATTAACAACAATTACGTAGAAAAGATAGCTGCATATTTATACATGTTATACATATTTATCAGTAGCTCAGGAAGCCTGCGACGTATAAACAAAAAACATTTGTTTAAAAATTAATGTCAGGGAGATGCGGATGCGATTTTTGAAACAAATAGCTGGAAATTACTGTTTAATTCGATTCAATGAATTTCCAAAAAAAAAGGATTAAAACAGAAAATAATTAAAGAAAAAAATTTAACATATTTTAATATATAATTTCAAATGTAGTTGTAGAAACACAAAGATTTTTTGTTCTCTAGAAATCTACAACGTAAATTAAATTACATAAAGTACAAATACAAAAGGGAAGGTAGGTGTTAAATTCAAGGAAAATTCTTTAATTTCTATTTTAAATATTTTTTGTATTTCAATTCTTTACCCATATACAACTCCTATTCTTGCAAGAGTTTAAACGCTCTGCGATGTTAGAAATGCTTTTTACAATTCTCATGTCTTTGTTTATTGATGAGCTTAAAGAGAATACAAGAGAGAGTAAGAGAGAGAGAGAGAGAGAGAGAGCAAAGTTGTAGAACAGCGAGCACCCCACGTTCTCTCTTTTTGTGCAAGGGGCGACAAAAACTACGGATGTTAATGTAAATAAGAACAGTAGCCAGAAAAGTCACATAGCAAAAAAAACACAAAGCAACAACAACAAAAAATGTATACAAATACTTACATTAATTACAATAATAATTGAGAGGAACTCGCATGTAAGAGCCAATAAAGTGGCTGCAAGGAAGCATGCGCTGACTCGAAAAAAAAACAATTAGTGAAAAGCGATTAAGGCAAAACGGAAATAAAATGCTTGAGGCAAAAAATGGCAGATCGACAGCGACAACGGCCATAAAAGTCTGAAGGTCGTTACTGTTTGCAAGCGATAACATTTATTTACTTATTTATTTTTTTCTCTTAATGTTTTATTTAATTTTCTGGCGTTTCTTTTTCTCTTCACGGTTAGTTTTAAATAAATATCACACATACGCAGCATATGCAAATAATATTTATGACATACAGTTTCTGGCGGTTGGCCGCAGTTTTTTTCGTAAATTTTTTTTTGCGCTTCAGTTGTTTATCTGCGCCTTGTTATCCAAGCTTTTAGACACTTATCGCTATACACACATGTGTACATGTACATAAATATAAATGTATGTGTGTGCCGCTTACTTGATTGAATTGTCGTGAAATATGCGCATAAAGTATTTGGCCCAACGCTTATCACAGTCAAACAAAGCAAAAAACAAAAAACTAAATAAAACAAAACAAGTGAAACTATATAAAAGTAAATAAATAAATAGGCAACGGCATGTGAGCAATGCCAGACTAAGGCGACAAACCTTCCAATGTGCACAAACAATCGCACAATTTGTCAATGAACTGGCAATCAACTGCCAATCAACTCAATCCGCTCCTTCTCCTCCACGCTCTAACCCGCTCAGGTGCGAGTGCAAGAGAGAGAGAGACGCCAATGGATCCATCGTTTAGTTTGGCGTGACCAATTTGCAAATGCGTTCAACTATTTAGCCTAAGACCATTATTTACACATTATTTAAAGAAATATTCGATGAGGTGCTTTGCTTTGAAATTACTAAACCAAAAATGACGATAGATTTTTAATTTGTTTTGTTTATTTTTAATTTAAAATAATATTAAATATAATATAAAAATAAAGTTAATTTAAATACAGCATATTTACTCGTCGATATTGCCCCAAATTCAGCTGAATAAAGCTCCCATCTACATAATAGCTATTTGGCAAATAACACACGACATCAAAATCAAATAATCAAATGCTTAATTTCTTGCAAATTAGCTGACACGCTTAAAAGATAACATTTCATCGAGTTTTAATGTCCATCGTAAATATTGTTCAAGATTGTTTTCATTAATGATTTTCATTTTCATTAATGGTTTAATGATAGCCCATGATATATGATTATACGGCTATCTTATCGTTTTCTTGTATATCATATTATCCAAATTTATCAAAGCTCTATAGCTACTGCTATGAAAAATTTGAACAGTATAAATGCATTATTAAATTCTTAAAATTTCTATGTCTTTTGCATGCACCTTTAAATATGACCTGAATTTATCCGAGCACCAAATATATGCTTATATTCACTAATATATGTTATCCAGCATTATCCCAATCGCAAAATTACGATATACTCATTATCCGTTAGAACGTTTTTGATAGGTAAATCGCATCATAGTAAAATTGTGCTTATCCGCACCTGTCAAATTAAAATAAATACACATCTTTAAAATAATTGGCTTATCTGCAAGCATTGCTTGTTATCCGGATTTATATAAATTCGCAATTTGTAAGCTTTTGTTTTCTTTTCTATTTTTATTAAATGTATTCACCTTATTCACAGCCCATTCATTTTTGATACCAAAACATTTCGTTTTTTTTCAATATATCATTAAAAAGCAAGAGGAAAAAAAACAACCTACAACAAAATGGCATCATCGCAAAATGCTCATTTAAGGCGCGTACATGACAGCATCAGCAAAATCTCTTAAAATATTTTGGCCAAAAAATATATACATATATATTTTCATACATACATATTTATGTATATCTAGTGTCTACAAGTTTTGTGCGCAAATCTTTTTGAACTTTCGCATGGCACAAGTGCAAACCCTGACATACATTATAATATTTAAAGCAACGCCCTCTTTTTTTGTGTACGTTTTTTATATTTTTAATATTTTTTCTTATTCAAAATAAAGCTAGACACATGTGCATGTGTATGTATTCGCTCACCTACACGCGCTCATAATCTCATTTCAAGCAGCGTCAATAAATTAACATTTGTATTTAATTTTGGCATATAGACTGTCATATATATCTTTGAAATATACACATGTTTATATATACATATATATGTTAGTCCGTCTTTCACACACGCCCACAAACAGCTGCTGACAATCACATGAACTCATATTTTTTACCTCGCGGAAATACCTTTAAAAAAAACAAATCATATTTACCTGTTGGTCCTATTTAAGGAGCAGCAGCTGTTACCATTTTCCACACTTCGACAACCAAGTTTAGACCTTATCGGCGTAACTTATCTGACCGTTTGTTAGTCACATTGGCCCAAACTATGAGTTTTTTTTTTGCGCAATCTAAAATGCCAATGAGTAATCACAATAAATTGTAATTAGGAGCAGTTCCAAAAGTTAGTCATACTACAGTTGAAGCACCCCACAAAAAATAGAGAAAAAATAAGCAAATACTATGAATCCAAATTCATTTTAATAACTTTCATTGTTTGCAACTCGAATTTGTTTGAAATTCATAATAAAAAAAAAAAGAGAAAGCCGCGCACAATGGGCAACAACAAGCTAAATTATATATAGTCAAAGTTTTGTCAAGAAGTTTTGCGACTAATTTTTAAAATTTACGTGAAAGCATAATTTTTGAATAATAAGTAATGCGGTTTCTACCTAATGCAATCTCTGATTAATTTTTATTTGGCTGATAAAGTATATCTATGCCTCAGATATTCAATCTAACTCAAGCTTAAACACGCTTGATAAAATGTTCAAGCATAATTAATATTTAATGAAATTTGAACACTTAAAAACCAGTTGAAAGTTTTTGCTTTATATAAAAAAGGCAAATAGTCAGGTAGTTCTATATTATAAAATGTGCAAATTTATATTTTCGGCTTATGCAATTTCGTTATTTTTATGATATCTATTGAATGCGAATTAAAACTCTTGAAGCGACTTTTGATGACCATTTTATCGATTTGCTGCCATTGTGCATCGCTTCCAAATCATGCAATTACGAGTTTTTTTTCGGCTGTTGCTATGAAACTCATTCGATCCATTCGATTCGATCGAAAAAAACAACAACTTTTCGACAATCGAAAGCTGCCCACGCTTTTTAGATGCTGAGAGGCGGACTGCACAAGCACACACAAGATGGACAGCATTTGATTGAATGTTTGTTTTGAAAAATAGAAAGAAAAAAATATAAATGAACGCCAAAAACGAATATCACGTAAAATAAAACACGTTGCGCTGCTCAAAAAGAGCGCGCGCGCACACACAAACAATAGCCTGAGAGAGAGAGAGAGTGGGACACTTAGCTGAGCAGAGCAGAGCAGCGTCGCTGAGCGAAGTACTTCTGCGCGTATTATTGTGCCTGGCAAATCATTCGCCAACGTTGGCTCGACGCGTTCACAACGTTGCGTATTCGCCGTGTGTGTATCCGTGCTAAAAGCTGTGCGCTTGCGAGTGCTCTTTGTGTATGTTGTGAACCGATTTCCGTTCGTAGCGTGTGCTACATACAATACACACACATACAAATATATATAAAATCATTTCTAAATTTATCAAAAATACGCGTATACCTATAAATTGTGCTGGCGTGCGATTCCACTGCCCCTGCTTTAGTCTAGCAATAACAAAAGAAGAAAATTTATATATAAAATCAATTTAAAGCGCGCGCAAAAGAATTAAAAGAAAAATCAAATATTTACACACAAATATTTTTATTAAACCCACTCCTGCGAGAAAGAGAAAAAAACAATTTAATATCTTTTGACTTGTTAAACTTTATTAAAATTGTTTACATTGCATTTTTTGTTGCTATGTTTTTAAAGCGAAATACTGTTTATTTTCATAAATTCTTTAGTTGAAAGTGAAAGCTGCGTCTGTGAAATGTTGTCGCCGGCAAGTTAACAAATACAAACAACACATACACACACACAAAAAATAACATAAAACAAAAATATCCCAAACAAGTTATGCTAATTTTGTTGTATTAGCGGGCGTATTGTATTGAGAAATGTTTGGCCAAAATATATACACATGACATAAAGCCACAAAAATAGCCAAAACCATTAAACACATTGTTCGATGCCCAACAAATTGGCCAAAATGCGTTTGCAACAGCGTTACAACACGAATAACAACAACAACAGCAACAACAGTGTCAGCAGCACAATGGCAACACAAGCAATTGGCAACAGCAGCAGCAACAACACCAACAACAACAACAACAACAGCAGCAGCAACAACAACAGATTCAACAGTCAACGCTCCAAAATATCAAATCTCATCAACAATCGCAACAACAACAACTACTTCAAGCTGCGCAGCAATACAAAGGCAACAACAAACAATAACAACAGCAACAATAAAAACAATTGCAACAACAACGCCCACAGCCGACCCATGCAACTGGATAATGATCATGACGATGCTGATGATGATGATGAGATTATTGAAACGCTGGAGGAAACCACAACAGCTGTGGAGCTGCGCTCCGCCGCCCCCTCTTCGTACGGTGCCGCGCATTGTCGCGCATACACCACCCTGCGCAGCAACTCCACATCGGCCATCATAGCGGAGGCTGCCTGTCTGCCCGGCCTGTTGGGCAGCAGTCCCAGTATGCTCTATGCCCGACCCCGCACCCTCAACGTGCACAATGTCTGCCAGACGCCGGCGCAAATAACGCAATTGTTTTTTGGGTATGTTTTCAGTTTGTTTCTTCTGTTTTTTTTTCGTTTTTGGTGCTTGGTTTTTTCATTTTTCTAAAAAAAAAAAGTGTACTGTGACTAACTTTCGTTTTAAGTAAATATATGCTTTTAAAAGTACTAAAACCAATGACTTTTCACTAATCCTAATAAAGAATATTTATAAATTTAAATTTGTTGTCATAAAATATATGACAAACCTATGAAAATCTACTAAACAAATTAGAATTGAATTTGGGTTATTCTAAATTCCTGCATAACACAGTTACCATGCTCTTTTAGTTATCTGATTAGATTAGCGCTTATCTATAGTTTGTCTCAGACGATTAGCCAAGAACTTTATGTGCGTAATGGAATTCTTTTTGGGTTAAAAAAACTCAGACACACCCACAATAGAAATTTAAGCATTGTACTTTCTTTTATCTCGAAATAAAATGTTTTGCACCCGATTTCACTTTAAAGTTATTTTCGATTTAAATCAGCTTTTGTGCATTTTCAGTACTTAGGTCAACCTCTCTTAAATTATCCAAGGTCGCAGTAGCTATCGGAATAATAACATTCGTCTTTATAAATATTTATACACAGTTACCACAATTTATGTGCTTTCAAATTGTATTCGTATGGCGTCATATTCAATGAATGAACTATTAAACGTTGCGGATAATAATGGATAAATCTTTCTTTTGTTGATGCAATATTGCCATTAAAAATGCATAAATAAATGAAAATTTAAAGACCTTATAACTGAATAAAAGGAATAATGCAATTAAAAAATTAAAAATTAATAGAAAGTGCTTGACTTGTGGATACTCTCTTTAATGGCCTTTCTATAAATTCACATTTATTGGTATGCCCATTTCCATTTTAAGGATTACTTTGATGATTGTTTTTAGTAGATAAATATATAAGATAAAAATATATACAAAGAAAAATGCATCTTTAAAAAAGTATTATTCAAATATAATTCTTATATTTTATATATATGTACATTCGCTTTATACATTCACCCTTCCAATCTCATTCATCTTTGCCCATATATATAAATTTATCCGTATCCCACCATCAAGCCACAAATTGGCTTAAAAAAGTAGAATAATTTATTTCGATTATCCGGTGTCTCATTGTAGAAATGCCTGCTTGATATTCATGACATGAAACGTGATTAATCACATGGGAGGCGGCATCTCTTGAAATATTGCCACGCCTCTAATCTAATTGCGCTGCCTTCCTGGGCGAATGCCCCGACAACAACAACAAAGAATTCTTTATTCCGTACTGTTCAATATATATTTCATTCTTGTCTTGTTTTGCTCTTTGTGCTTGTGTTTCATTCTTTGGCGTTGCACAAAAATACAGTGTACGGGATTTTGTCATCGTTATTTTAAAATTTTATATATTGTATATACGTATATATTTTATTTTTGCGCACTCTCGCAGCGCACAACACTACAAATATTCCATTAAATGACAAGGCGAACTTTTTGCTGCTTTTATGTTTCTTTTAATTTTATTTTATTTATTTAAATTTTTTGTTATTTGTCTCCGTCTTTCGGCCAGTGTGAAAATTCAATGAACTTGATCTCTCGCTGGCTGCCTGCGCGTGAGCTGCATATTTTTTTCTTCCAATTTTAATTTTATTTTGTTTATTTTTCATTTTGCCAAAATAAATTGTATTTAAATTAACAGCAATAACAATGTATTTAAATGTCAAGCGCTGTAAACACAACGCGCCATTGGCCTGCTGTACATATATATATTTATTTTTGTTTTATTTGCCACAATTTGCATATAATAAAGTCATAAGTCAGCCGACAAATTGTCATTTTCGTATAACATATTTATTGTGCCCGCGGCGTTGACAATTGATCGGTCAACCAAACGAGTCTTAAATAAAGTGAAGCACGACTTATTTCTACCCGCACCGAGTGTGGAAACAAATATATCAGCCAAGACACAAACCTTCAGTTCTGTTTGTGTTTTTGGATAATATTCTTTTAAGGCTCTATTTACGCACAGATAATTCAAATCAAATCTGAATTATCTAAAGAAATATACATTTTAAATCAAAACTAGATACCATATAAAATTATGAAAAATTTAATAATATATATATTAAATGTACAATTTAAGCCAAATCTATATTTCCTTTCGTATCAGACGGGTATTGAAAAAGCGCAACATTGAAAAAAAAAAAATTAATTAAATGATTTTTACGAGCGTTGCTTATGGACCTCTTGTGGGTCTCAGTCTTTGTTTTGTGCCTGGCAAATTGAATTAAAGCGTCTGACTTCGTTTTTTCTCATGTTCGTGATTCGTTTGACCTTCTTGCAGAGACGGACACGTGTTATTCATTTGCCAACTAATTGTATTCACATTTGCATTTATTGAATGCACTTTAAAGGTGCACCCAAGTTTTGTTTTTAATGTGCCAAATGTTTGAGGGGAAATTCAATAATTAACATTTTTGTATGTCGCAACTCATAAATCACAGGGCGACGGCTATTAAAAGTTATGGGGCCCACAATGTTAAATTAAAAGAGTTGCGTTTCATTATTAAATTTTTTGTGCTTTTTTTGATGATGTTTTTTTTAATGTCGCTTTAATTCAATTTGTGCAGTCACAACCTTCATCTGTGGCCGGTCATTGTCTCTGGCGGGTTTGAGGCTTCAATTTCATTTCATTCATTTTATACATGCATCAATAAATCACGCATTGACCGCTCGCAAAGGCCGTCATCTCTTATATATACACATATATATTGTTATGAGTTTATCAGAGGCACTTCAATTTAGCAAAATGCCGCATTCTTTTGTCAATTGTTTTATACTATCAATTCTTTTTATTGTTTTCCTTTTCAAATTCTGTTTTTTTTTTGTATTCCGCATCATAAATATGAACTGCATTTATCGCTTTGGGTTATAAGTACTCGTATTTTAATGGCCTTTTGCGTCGTGATATTATGCTTTATTTTTAACTTGATTATGACATAGTGCAAACAAATGGGAATCTAAAGTAACGACGACTGCAAATGAAGATAATAATTAATTTCATAAAATAACAATGCCTTTATAAGTAACCCCTCGAGCCATTATGTTAATTATCAAGCATTTATCTGCAATAACAAAATATAATATATATATGTTTTTAAAGGCGTGACTGCTTTAACGATCTTTGGATAAAATCAGTTAATTAATCCCACAAAGAATTTGACGTAAAGTTTAACCATAAGTTTTAATTATGGTTTCAACACTAAAATTCACACCAAAGCTACCTAGTCACATAATTATCTGCAGTTAATTTGTATTTTGTTTTAGATTGTGCCGAAACTAAATTCTGCATTCACATTCTAACATTTGATGTGTTTTTTAATGTTCGGATAAAAACCGATATTTTATCCGTGTGCTTATTTTTATTTTAAACTCAAGCAGTGGTATCAACAAATTGATTAACACACAAATTCACACCAATAACTTGCTCGGATAAATTAAACCATGTTTTGTATCATTACAAATATTTGGATAATACATTCATATTTTATTTGTCTTCAAAAAATTCAGACAAAGATATAAACATTTTAATTAGCATAGAAATTCAGACAAAACTAAAATAATTGAAAAAAAACCCATAACCATGAGTGGTCGTCTAACAATTTACATTGACTTGTATTAAATAATAGCTGTACCTGAAAATCGATTAGGTAAAATTACTTCGTAGGTAATTTTCACACAAAAGGAAGCCACAAAGCGGAACGGCGGCACGTTTACTAATAAATAATAATTAATGTTCTGTAAAAATGCATTAATAAGCCGCAGCAAGTGCGCATTTTACTTACTAATTTATTGAGCTTTTCCAATGCCTCAATTGAGAAACGTGTAGTAAACAATTGAAATTGCAGACATCATCAGCAGCGATCAAACATAAATAAATATAAAATAATTTTTCGCCTGATACCCTTACATTAAGCTAAACAAGAAACATTTTTAAACAGCTGCATTTGCTAAAAATAGTATCAGAGTTACGTAAGTAATTTTCAATACAGACCTATCCGCCTACTTAGTACGTATACCTAAAGCTAAAGGCCAAGTTTCCGCTGTGTCGCTCTAAGCTAAACGCTTGGCAAATATTTTGATAGTATCACGATAATGGTACCAACAATGTCGTCGTCTTATATAGCCAATAGATGAGACCATTGCTTATTTTGATTGTTCTTGCATGCTGTCATTCTTACACAAATAGAGTTGACCACTAACAAAGGCTAATCATTTTGTGATTATGTGACTACCTTTATGGGCAGCGAAATACAACAGCACTAAAGAAAGAGTATTAATAATTAGTTTTTAGTAGTATAGAATATATAACATTTTCCAATTATATGTTTTAATACATTTTAATTTTTTTCCAAACATTTATTGCAATAATACTATGATGAAATAAGAATAAAAATAACAATTATAATCATAAGAAAAACTCTTAGCTTATTAGGTTAACTGATTTGATAATGGTATATATATATATATATATATATAATAATTATATATATATATATATATATATATATATATATATATATATATATATATATATATATATGTATATTAAATATATTTATGTTCTTTTAATTGAGATCAGCTTGCCTTATCATTGAGTTCTTCGAAAATTATTTCATAAAAATGACTGGGTTCAAGGGTACTTATTATTTTTTATTTGCTTCAACACTTTGTGAATATGTATATATGTGTTAAAAATGTTATGCATTCATATATTCTTCATTATTTGTTGGTCTATATTTTTTGCACACATTCCATAACAGCCATGGCCATAGATCAGTTTTGTTTATGATCTTGCATTGCACTTGATTTTCATGGTCTGCGCGAAGAGCCAACTCAGTGCCATCGTTTGTATACACAAAACATCGCACAACACACAAAAAACATAAGCAAAATTATTGTTTAACAAATTTTTCTTTCTTTTTTTGCATTATTATTATAAGCATTTCGTTTTATTTACGTGCATTGGACTTTAAAAATAGAACTCGCCAAGTCGAAAGAAAGTGTGAAAATCGAGGGCCGCGACTGAGGCTGAGGCTACTTCATAATTTGCAAAGCAAATAAGCGGCACAAATTAGCAAACATAATCGTAAAAACGCTTTTCAACAAAATATAAATGCAAAAATTTAAAGGAAAAACACAAATAATACACAATATTCAAAAAAGAAACAAAAATGTGCGTATATAAAATATCTATTAAATCATGTGAACGCCAAAAAAAAACAATTTCAAAACAGAAAGGAAAAGTTTATAGAATTTATTTTTGAGTGTAGGCGTATTTGGCTGCTGTCAGTTTTACTTAAGCCGCTGCGATTGTTCTGCATTTTATGATTGACATATAGACGTTTCGTAAGCTTTATTATGTTAATAGGATTGTGTTCTTATAGCTTTGACATTTCAGAAGTATCGAAAGCTGTTTCAAAACAGTAGCTAAATGATCGTGAGGTTTCAAGGTATGACAAATAATTGTATGCGATTGCATTTCAAGCCGTGTATATAATATTATTGCAATTTAAAGCTTTTTTAAACATTACGGAAAAATTGGGAAACGTTATCCAGTTTTATCCGAAACACTACAAAGTGTATATAGACTTCTACAGTTGCCCATTTTAAACCCGCGGGTGATCAATTTGACCTATCCGTTTTTATCCGACACCCAATAAAGCTATTTGAATTGTTCGTATTTAAAGAAAAATGTTTGATTATCTCTCTGGAATTGTTGACTCTTGAACTATCTGTCTATACTGATCTTTCCGTCGTTTATTCATCAAACCATCCATCAAATTATGAGTAAGCTATGTAATATGCATGACTGTATTCTTTGCCTTGCCATATGATCTCATTCTATGATCATGTTCATGATTTAACTTATGCATTCAACAATGAAAGACTGCCGCTTTTGCCATATTCGTTGAAGCTTTTGACTTTGCCCTTATTAGTCATTACAGCTTTAAAGCTAACCAAGCTGAGAGCTAGACGTTTGATGTTGTCACACCCACTCTCGCACCTGCCGCATTCACTTCCACTTCAACAAGTGCTCGTTTAATTGAAACGCTGTGATTTCAAATGACCTCAGAGCACAAATGATCGATCCACATGCAACACATCCACAACTGACTCACTGTGAACATTTCACCTATTTGCATGGCTGGAAAAACAAATCAATTAAGATGGCGACAATGCCAATTGGCAGTCTGTTAGTTACCCTGTAAGGCAGTCAGATAAGGTAGTCTATGATTTGAGCCATAGTTTATAATTTAGCAAACTCTTATTATATCATATATGAAAAGTCTACAATTTACAAAATTTTTGTTAGGATAATTTTTATATTAAGTAACGTAACTGTATATAAAAATTGTCATATTTTATGGTTAATTTTTAATTTTTATGCAAATGTAAATGTAGATTTTATTTGCTTATAACAGGGTATACAAAAAAAACTTGTTGCTGATAAACTCATCTGGCTTACTAACCTTGCGCAAATTAATTTTTTTGGTTTGAGATTAGAACCAACTTTCAACTTAATATGACCAACAGTCGATGCACAATACACACACACAACCGTACACACACACACGATCAAGTATGTGGAACTTATTAAATTTTTTCGGCTCTGTGGCACATGTAACCCATTTATTTTTGAATTGTTGACCTCATAGGCTAGACGCAGACAAAGTCTGCTGAGCCTATATAGCGTGCTTTAAAATCGAAATTGACGTACCCGCACCCCACCCCTTCCCACCCACCTAAAATAGGGGGAGTCGCTAACGACGACAGCGTCCAAATGTGGCGATGACAACTTCATTTCGTGGCATGTGACCGACAATCTGTGGGTTTGACGGGGTGCTTTGTTCTGAACCGACAGAATCGTCAGTCTGGCCTGGTCGCTGGGTCGACTGGTCCGCTATCGAACTTTCAATCAGAAAACGATAATTCATGACATCATCAAATGACAAACAGGCCGTAACATTGCTGCAGAAAAGAAAGAGAGATAGAGATAGAAAGAGAGAGAGAGAGAGAGAGAGAGATAGCGATAGAGTGAGAGAGAGCACGTGAGAAACCCACAGTGCACGGGGAACACGCTTGAGTGGTTCGCTTAATTAGTAATTTAACACAATATTAAGTCAACGAGGCGCTGCCCCTGCTTTGTAATGCCTATAAATACTTACTTTTATATACATACAATACATATGTATGTATATAAATCCAAACATTTGCCATCGTTTACTCATGCAAACTTTTGCCATGACATCAAAATTCGTGCGCTATTAAAAAAAAACAACAAATACAAAAATTCACTACAACTTATACTCTAATCGTCATTTCATTGAGCACATTTTGCATTATTTGTTATTGTTATTGTTGTTGTTTTGTATAGGGGTCCGACTTCCCGATAATACACTGCAACCACATTCAATATTCAGTTGCCCGTGTGCGCCTCGAAAGTGCGGTACTTGTCTCGTATTTGTATCTCGAGTTTTTTTTGCGGTTCTCTGCGTTTCTCACTTATCCTGCCACCCGGAAGTTGATAAATAATATAGAAATGTATATTTAAGTATTATTTGATGAATACATGTCGTGCCTGTGGCTTATTTTTGCGATTAAGTTCATAAAAATGAAAAACTAAAGAAAACGAGTGTCCTTCAAAATAAATAATTCTTGTTATAGAACAACTTTTAGGATCTACACAATTTCCTTGTACGTCAGGGTTTTATCTGTTTTAATAATTCTTTTTTGGTAAGATTAAAATTTGGTTTTTAATATTACCATTCATATTTTATATATTATTTTTTATTATTCATTTTTTACTTTAAGCTCAGTCAAAACAATTCGTTTTGTAACTTAATATCATATTTTAAAGCGAGTTAAGCGTTATTTACATTTTTCATCAATTAATAAATATTTTTGACATAATAGAAATTGGTTTCTTTTGTTACCCCGCTGAAGGTAAGCCAACGTAAAAGTGTCATTTAAAAAACAATCAATCATTTTGGAAATTTTATGCAAAAAAAAATTTATTTAAAAATAGTATTTTATATTAAATTCGAAACATAAAAACATAAAGCAAACATTCTAATTCTCTGGAATAGGCCACAAATTTTATGTTGTGTTCTTTACATGGAAGATCATTTCAATGAAATCATTTATTTGTTTAACATAAATTGAGGGCAAATGGTTTTGATTGAATCAGTTTTGCTTAATTTAGGAAATAGGGGCGCCTCTTTTACCAAAAACAAACAAAATGGATTCCTGGAATCCAACTAAACCGCTTGACCAGCTGCATAGCCAAATAATGCATTGTTATTAAAAAAAATACACACACAATAACATTGACAACACCAAGGTCGCATATAGACCTCAAAAAAAAAATATATATATATATATATATATATATACATATATATATAAATATAGGTATATATATGCCGGTACAAGCAGCTGACATAAAAAGCTCAACACTTTTGCTTATATAGCAAACTCTTGGAGTATTGTTTAGATTAGATTGCGGCTTGTCGATAGCTCGAATTGTAGTTGTGATTGACAAATGGGTAAGAAGCAGAAGCAGCAATCAAATCATATAACGCAATCGAGCAAAAGGCCATTTAAAAGAAAAACAAAGCCTACTTTTACCTTGATGGAACTCTAAACAAAAATTAAAAATACTTTAACCAAAAAAATAAAAACAAAAACAATACGAAAATTACTGCCAAGTGATATCATAGCTGCGCTACAATTTTGGCAAACAAATAAATACGAAAATGGGCAACGAACAAGAAAAGCAAAAAAAAAAAACAAAAACAAAAGCAGAAAAAAGCATTTATAAGACCCAAGCAAAATGTTAAAGAGTGAAAGAGTATTAAGCATGTAACTTAAAAATAAATGTTGATGTCACTTTTAAACTAAAAGCCAAAAAGGTTATAGGACAATGACATGCCGCAATAGAATCCAACAAAACACAGAACTCAACGAAAAACACAAAATAATGATCAAAATCGTCATCGTCATCATGATCATCATAATGCTTATGTTATTGTTAAGATGATAGTCATCGCTGTGTCAATAGCCACAAAGCTATCTTCTGCTGTCTTCGAGGGAAAGCAATACCCCCCAAGTTGAGACCATGTTTTGATTGTCTATAAATAGATATCTAGCCAGACGCTAGGCAGTTAGTCGTGAGGGGTTCGCATTAAAGCAGAGTTATAAATAAACAACCTATTAACAAGATATGTATGTGTTTTGTTTGAGGTAGGGTTTTCTGCTTTATTTATTTAATTCATTCAACTTATTTTAGGAGTTGTTGCTGGAGTACAATCTGATTTGATTAATCGATTGGGGCTTATCATTTTTGCGTCGATATTTATAATGTTTCCATGATATAAGATTCATTGATAAGAGAAATTTTAGAAATGAAAACAGAAATGTTGGCACTATTATTTTTAAATTACTATAAGGATAGAATCATTTTACTTGACGTATGCAAGGGTATTTAAACTTCTGGCAAGGATTAATATTCATCCTTGATTATTTTTAAATTTTACTTGATGTTCTACAAAAATGTATTTCTTTGTTGACTTTTATTTAAAGTCTTAATTTTAATTTATTTGAAATAGAATTGCCAAACCATTAAACAGATAAAATTCCATAGATACACGTACTTCCAATTAGCCCAATTGATTACCCACATACCTTCGAGACATTTTTGTCGAGCATACCTTTGTCGTAAGCCTCCATTAGGGTATTAAGACTTTGATTTATTGACAAAGTGTCGTGTGAGTGAAATAGGCCGCCCAGTCCAGTGGGATGGATGGGTAAGAGATATGCGATAAATACTTGAAAGTTCAAAGAGCAACGACATGACGTCAGTTTTTGCCCAGGCACTGATAGCAGCTCAATGTGATAACGATAAAGTTGCGACAATTATTAAATAAATATAAATATGAGGCGTTCTTAAGTTATGGTGCAGAGTGAAAACAGGCCCACTATAAACAGCTGTTCCGCAGATTCCGCTCTCACAACAAAAAACTAGAAAGAGTGCAAAGCCAAACAAAGAGAGTGAGAGAGCATTGTTAAGTTCTTTGGCGCTATTTCCTCATGTTGATTTTGTTTATGGCTTTTTCCATGTGCTTTGCTCGCGGCTGCTCTTCGAGCGGAGAGCGGCGTCATTTTTATTATTAGTTATGACCTCATCATCGATTATTGCTTGTGTATGCCTGTGTCTCTGTGTGCGTGCGTGTGTTGATACTTTATTGAAACGAGTCGGCGGCGCCGTCGTCGAGCAGCTGCAACCTGGCTGGGAACTGAGAACTGGATAGGCGGCGGCTGGGACTGCGGCTGACTACCTGTAGCTATGTAGCTTGGGCGCCACGAGTGTTGTGCAAACAAATCTAACACACCTCTTGTTAATTTTTTTTGTTTATTCGCGGCTGCTGTTTGTATACCCTATATCAAATGTGCATTGATGCCAAAGTCGATTAAAGCGTTGTTTATGTCAATCATTTTTTATATATTATTTGTATTCTTAGTTAAGTTAATAACTAAATAAATAACCCTTCAATCGAATAGATAATTAATTAGCCTTTAAAAGGCTTAACCATTATTATAATTATATTATATATATTTTTATGCGACCTCAATGCAAATAAAATTCAAATCTATTTTGCTACAGGGCATTATCTTAGTCGTGTACTCAGCGACTAATTGCTGCCTGCTGATTAATCTTCATCTACATAAGGCAGACCAAAGCTCAGCGCTATTTGACATGTGTAGCGGCATGTTATTTTGCAGATTTGTATGCAAATATTTTGCTCACAGCGCGAGTGCGTGTGTGTGATTTGTGTGTGCTTTGTGATTTAATTTACAAGCTGTTAAATGCAAATGTGTGCTCAGTGATTTGTTTAGGCGCCTATTGTTTATGTAGTTGTGGCGCTCTTCACCACACAAGCTCTCCCACTTTTTTATTCTCATTCTCTCAGTTCGTCTGTCTATCACTCTGATCGGACATGCAACATCGCACACAATATCATCATCATCACCATCCACTGGCTCATCAGCGTCATTTAAAGTTCAATGTACATTTGTCTCTTGCTTAATTGCATTCGGAAATTGTTTATTACTCATTTGTAAGGCACTCGCGCGTGGGTCAATGAAATCATTTATGCAGTTGCATTTTTTTTCTTCTGATAATTCCTTTATTTTTATATGTATTTAATAGGTTATGCACGACTTTTCTTGCGGCTGCAACGTCATTTGATTTGGCCCCAGGCCAACAGATAATTGATTTTGCAGTAACATTTTCTTAGTTTATTTGTAAATTTATAATTTGCGGATGTTTCTTTGTGATTTACTTGGTTTAAACATTAAGTTGGGCGCTTATGCGGTGGCCATATGCTGTTTGGATAATAGCGGATAATTCACAAGGGTTTTCAGTTGTTTCCATTTAACATTTATAGAGTTTATCCGCTTGTTTTACATTTTCGGATATACAAATTAGGGCTTTTATTTATAATTGAGGATTATCCGTATGCAGTAAATATCATTAAGTTGTTCATTTCGACCGGTTGATAATGCTGGACAAAAACCTAAATGACTGAATGAATGAAAAACATTTATTGAATTATATTAATTAGAGCGAAATTTTAAAAAATTGTAGATAAGGGCTAAAGATAGTCATGCAACGATTTAAAAGTTAATTACTCAACGGCAAACGTATTATATAAATTTATGGATAACATTCATGGACTTTCTCATCTTAGTCATTTAGATAGCAGTGGGATTTTAAATGACTATAAAATAAAATTAATTAAACACCACATTAAAATTTTACGAGACCTGTGCGTCATTATTTCAATCGAGATACCAAATATTATAATGAATGGACTGTATAGTGAATGAAGTTAGTTGTATAACAACGTATTAAAAGCTGGGATATTGCGAAGGAAGCTTTGAAGGCAAGAATTTAAAATTTTTTAAATATATAAATTTTGTCTCAAACTGGATAACAGCTGATAACACCTTATCATTTAAATATTCTTTACGGACATGGAGTACACATATTTTTAAGCGAAATGTAATCTCCATATCATAAAACAACGGATAAGATCTTATTACTTGATTATCCGTATACGGATACGGGTTTTTTTTATATCTGTATTTACATAATAATAAAGACAAGGTGTATTAATTGATGATTTACCTAAGTGCAAAAATTAATTAATTATTATTGTTGATTGAAATCACGATTAAGTTTCTTAATTGAGTTGGGTGAGTGACACAATCTAACTAACTAAAAAATAACTGTTGTCACTCCCCCATAAAATGAAAAAGTGAAGATCATCAGTCGGGGGACTATAAAATACGACATTAAAAATGGCATTGTAAATCTGATAATTAAAGTTATGTGACGTCTTTGGTTTTTACAAAAGATTTACGCAAATAGATTGCATTTCTTTAGATTTCCTATCTCTGTGATACGGCCTATATATTGTCTGAACTGATTCACATAGTCGCCAAGGGCCACGCTATCTAAAAGTAGAACGTAGCACGTAGAACTCTTTTAAGTACGTATATTTAATTATGAACATAAATTAATATATATATATATATATGTATTTATCGCGCATTAATTGGAGCTTATCTGCAGACGTCTTCCAATTCCATTCCATCTATTTCCGGAAGCCTGTCACCAATGTTGTTTACAAACATATTACAGATATTTATCTCACTTTCTCTGTCCCGCTCTCATTTATTATTTACTGCGGTGTTATTATCGTTTTTGTCCCACTGTTTATTGTTTATGAATGCATGGCCTTAGCCAAACCCCAAAAAAAGTAATAATATAAACGAAGCTAAAGAAGAACGCAAAAAACTTGTTTACCGCAAATGCCGTCCTCAATGGGGGCCGGGCAAATTGGCTCATCATGTCAAGTTCTTAGAACTGCGTACAGAATTTCATCACGCAGTCGTGAATCACAGTAGAAGTGGCCGACATACCACTGTAAAACTAAAAAGTAACTAAATCTTAAATATATTAATAGGCTCTAGAGAACTACTATTACTAATTTGGTAATAAAGTGAATAAATTGAATCTTGAAAGTGCATTATAAGTCTATAGTATCCCTCGCTTTGTTTATGTTTGTAACTTTTTCCAACAAAGTCATATTAATTATATAGAGGGAAATATTAAAATAAAATAAATAAAGTTCTCAAGGTTCTAAAGCTATGACACTCATTTTATGGCACTCCATAAAAAACTTTGATTATACACAAGAAGTCCCCTTTATTGCAAACCGTTGATCACCAGGTTACCAAAATATTATAACGTTTATAGCGATATTTTACAGATACAAATTTTGTAAAAATTAATAATAATAATAAATAAATATACTCCAATTAACTCATCAAACACGAAGCACATTTTTTACATCAAGTAGCTTCATTGAAATTGCACTTCCTCATTGAGTGAATATTTTGCCGGAAATATTTCAACATTTGAGCGAAACGTGTATTTCGTGCAAGATTTTGTAAACAGCACATAAAATTTGTTGCGTCTGTTTGCCATAAAATACCAAAAATACCAAATACATTAATGGCGCAACCTGCACTCGCCCACACACACACACAAACACACACCAACACACATGGCCAACGAAAACGAGATCGGAATGGAGATCGAGACAGAAACGCTCCAAAAATAGAGCCCCATCTCATTAATATGCCAAATTTAGTATGGCCAACACTTAAGCGCTGCCAAGAGCGACCCCTCGCCCCCCTTTTGCAATGTGTGGGCGTGCCATCTTCTTGGCCAACATATGTGCGAACGTATGGGTAATTTTGTCTGGTCTTTGCTGTGATGCAGTCATGTAGTTGGTATTTCTCTAGCTACCTCTCTCTCTCTCTCTTTCTGGCGCTCTGCAGACAAGTTTTGACCAGGCAACGGATCCGCCTGCACTTGTCGTTGCTGCGTTGGCTTTTGGTCTATTGCTTGTTTCAGTTTCTTGGCAATGACATAATCCATGCGGCTGCTGCTGCCGCCTCATTTGCATTTGCAATTCTCTTTCTTCAGCTGTTGCTCAACATGTGTCATTTTTTTTTCTTCTTATTTTTTTGTTTTTTAGAGTTTCTTTACCTTTTTGTGGCAAAATTTTAGCATAGTTTATGGTAAAATTTTATTTTGTTTACTTCGTGTGGGTAGCTGCAAACAACCAGACTAGTTTGTTCAGTCATAAAAATGTTGTCACCCTCCAGAGCTGCCGCCTCTGTGGGTTAAACCAAACACCAAAAATAAAACGCAAAATGTTAATTGGGAGTGATATTTAGTGCGATTTTATGACCAAACTTAGAGATAAATCAAGGATTTATTAAATTGGTGTTAAGTGTTGCAAATTTTACTTCATTAATAAATATTTCCAAATTATAAATATGGATGAGATAATATAAATATTACTGATATATATTTAAACAAATATTAATATATTATTCTCAAGTCTTTAATGAGTAATTTTATATAAATTATTAAGGAATACAAATTATACGTAATCAATATAGAATCAATTCAGGGAAGTAATAATTTATGTTTAAGATTTACGCCAAAACAACGTACTCAATTGCGATTATTAAGTACTATTTTTATGATGACTTTAATTCAATAATAGCAGCAATAAATAAATCAAAAATGCATTATCAATTTGAAAATCAATAGCAAATGCCTAATTTTTAACACACTTTTGATTATTATGTGCAAGAAAACAATTATAATATGAAAGAAATTTATATATATACAAATTAATAATAAAATAAAGTAAGACTTATTTCAAATGAAACTCAACTGCAGTATTTTTGAAAATTAAAAGCTTCCTGACTATGCCAGCAATGCAATTTATTTGCGTATAATTTTTATCAGCTGGCGCCAATAAATTCTCTGTATATGTATGCTGCTTAATTAGCTATTAATTTGTTTGTTGTGTATAAATTTGCCATGGGCGACATTGAAACGACAGACTTGACGTCAGCTGCTCGGGCTGGTGTCAATGATAATGCTGATAGTGCCCAAAGATGGAAACAAAATTCAATTACAATCTAAATTTAGTCACTGAATGTAGCTCAATAGGCAAACAGCACAAATAGGAAATTAAAGAACATAGTGTTTGTGTACATTTTTTTTTTAAATTTTAAAGTTATGTTAAATGCGTAACTAAAATCTAAAACAATATAATATTATAACAAGCTGAAAATACATTTTTTTTGCTTAGTTATTTTGTTTACAAAATTGGTTTTACAAACTTAAATTGTGTATGATATCATTTTTGCGTTTTCCATTTCATGAAAACAAAATTTATTATTTAACAAACAATATTATATACAAACACGAGTGTGTGTAAAAAAATATTTTAAAATGAAATGGAAATCAAGTAACTGCGTCGCGAAATTCTATTTGCCCAGTTTGTGTCGCTTATAAGCGCATTTAATATCAGCTCTCTATATAATATATTCATGCATATACGATAATATATGTTTTTTTTTTTGCCCTGGCACACGCGACGTATGCGCAATATTTGCAATAAACTAAATATTTATTTAGCTAGCTGCACAAATGATGCAATTGCTGCAGTTTTCGTTAATGTTGTTGTTGTTGTCTCGCTGCCAATTGGTGGCAGCAAACGCGGAAGCAGACACAATGGAAGAGGCTGCAACAGCGGCCACCAGCAAAATAACGTAAAACTCTTTTCATAGTTTTTCCACATTATACTGTACTATTTGATTTTAGACGAAGCCCGTTTTGTTTTTATTATTTTGTTGTTGTTGTTGTTGTTGTGTTTTTCTCGTTTTTCTTTTTATGGTTAAGTTTTCGTTTTGCCGCTTAAATGATTCGCATATGTTGAATATGACGCGCTTTTGACTCGTTTTGGCGTTCTCAAAACATGGAACGTGCCTCGCATCCGATTCCAATTGAAAACCACTTCAACATTTATAGCTCACCATTTTTGTGTTTCTTATATTTTTTGTTTTGTTTTTCTGGTTTTCTTACAACGCACAACGTTGTTTACAAATGTGTAAAGTTTTTTTTTAAAGTTTTTATGGTCAGTCTGTTGCGTGTCCTTCGCTCGGTTCGTTGCTATTCTCATCTACATATAAGGAAGGTGCTGTAAGGCATTTATTAAGACAGGTAGCTAAAATCTTATTGGGTTCCTGCATCGACTTTTAGAATTCATTTTGGGTTTATAATAAATAAAGTGATATTCAGCTGAGTTAGTGATATGTTTTTTTTCTGATAATTTATATGATAATAATGCGTATATCTAATACGTGTTTAATTTTTGCTTATAAAAATATAAAAACAATTTTAATAAGTGCACTTATAATAATATATAATCACTAAAATATACGATATAGTCATGGATTCAAGCAATTGTATAAAATTTATTATTTGAATCCATGAGTATCGCACAGAGAGGCAGTGCAGTTAAAGCGAGAGAGAATACAAGTAACGGGAAAAAATAAAATAAATTGTCGCCAGAGAGTGATCGTAACAGAGATAAGGTTTCATTGACAAATCACTTTAATAATTATATTGATTATATGTGCACTTATTTAAAATTAGTACTTGAAAAGTTAAAAATCGCATAGAAAGGCAATTTTTATACGACATAGAAAAGAAAATACAAATTACACCGACTAAAAATATACGTATGTGGAACTAAAAATAAAATAATTAAACAAAAATTACAAATACAATTTCAAACAACATTTCGAATATTTTATATAAAATAAGGTATATAAGCATATTAAATATTCTAACCAATTTTTGCCACTTCTTGCACTTACAGAGAAGTCCTGAACGCCTGGAGAGCTAAAGCACGCTGCAATGTGGTGCCCGATGAGCGCACACAGGAGCTCTTTCACGAGCTAAGCTTTCATCCCAGCCAAAAGCAGAGTAAGCACATTGAAAATACTATATAGAGAATGTAAAATAATTTAAAATTTCCCGTTGAAAACAGTCAGCGAAATGCTGCAAACGGCCAAGAAAGTGGCCCGCAAAGGCCGAGGACAGACAAACGGCTTGACATTTGGACAATTTTGTGTACTTGCTGCGGACTTGAAGCGTTTTCGGTGAGTTTTTTTGATTTCTTAAGCTAAAATGATCTATTAACAATATAACATACTGCTCCTCAGCACCTCACCAATATCGAATGCATCAAACTACTGTGATGTTAGGTATCAACAACTCTCAAGCTCTCTACTGCAGCAACAGGACGAATCCAGCCAGGCCACGTCGTCGACGGCGGATAGCTCCAATAAAACGCCGCAGCAACATTTAAAAGCTGGAAAAACAACAACACCTGCCTCAATGCATTACAATAAAAAATCGGAGAATTTTGGCACCGAGCTGCGGAGTACAAAATCTTTTAGCAGTGTCGACGACACCAAAAAAAAGAAGAATGCCACCAATGAGCCTGTCGAGGTATTTTTAGGCGGCTCCTGCAATCCAACCACATGGCGAGCAGATGTTGCCATACCCGCCCTCAAGGAACTGGGCATTTCATTCTATAATCCTGTAAGTTATCGTCGATCCGAGGAGTTCTTTAACTAATTGAAAAAATGATTTCCAATACAACAGCAAGTATCCGATTGGACGCCCGATCTCATCGAACTCGAGCATCGCGCCAAGGAAAAGGCCCGTGTATTATTCTTTGTTATGGATTCGGAAACACGCGCATCTGCTGGTGCCATCGAGGCGGCACATATAGCGGGTCAAAACTGCAAGCAGCTAGTGTTGGTTTTGCATCCGTATAAACCAAATCAGAATATCCTCAATGAGCCTATTTCACATCAGTAAGTTTTCCATATATACTTGCATTTCATTATAAACATGTATGAAAAATATAACATTTTCTTTTCTATAGAGAATACCTCGATTTAAATCGCAATCAATTGATACTTAAGGAGCTGGTCTCCCGTCGCGGTTTGCCAGTGTTAGATAATATACCTTCCGGTTTGCAGCGCACCAAGGAAATCTTATCCGGCATTAGAGATCCACCGTCCAAAATATCTTCTATATTAGAGTGAGTATTTCAACCTCTCAGAAGCACTTTAAAAGATGCATTTTACATTAATTTAGAGGAGCTTTTAAAAAAAATTGTGGTCCATATAATTGAGAAAAATGTTTTAGCTGCGTTATGCAAGTTTAAAAATTTAATATATTCCTATTCGGGAGCTTTACAAGTCAAAATTTTGATCAATGCTTTTTTACAAAAAAATTAAAAAAAAAATTCAATTTTTAAATATGCAAAAACTTAGATGTAGAATTAATGTAAAGACCAAACCATGGTACAAATGCCATCAAACATGAAAATCGGTTCAGTTTTGGCAGAGTTCTGCAAGTTTCAACTATGGATTGTTAGCTTTACAATAAATATAGTGTCCCTATAAATAATGCAGGCATTTTTCATCTTATTGCTTTTTTAACTGTGTTTTAATTTCCAATGCATTTTTGTTAGAGTACAAAAGATGTTAAACTTAAAAATCGATAGAATCTAAACTCTGTCCCTCTCTTTGTTTCAGTACCGTACGCGGCGCCTTCGACCGCGTCAATCCCCAAAGCGAACTACTCACTGTGGAACAGTGTAAACGTGCTCTCTTATTTTTAGGCTATGCTCAGAGTTTAGTTAATTTAGATAATCTAACTAAGATAATAATCAATCAACGCGAATCATTGAAACTGCTACAAACGCAAAGTACAAAGGCGGGCGTGGAGAGTCTAGAAAAGGAGCAGCAGCAGCAGCATCTAAATTGCAACTCCACGCCTATAATGCCACACCATGAGCTCATCGATTTCGATCTATTCTGCGTCATCTCAGCGTATCTATCGGTGCTGCAGCAGGAGATACACGAGAGCGGCTGCATATCGCCCATAAAAGGCACAAATGTGCCGCCGCCGCAGGTTTATTTTACCAATGGTGAGACACAATTCTTAATACAGATAAATTCTCTTTTTACGGTAAAGATACATTTCCAAAAATTCGTGTAAAAAATATTTGAAAAATGAGAACAAGAAATTTATGAAATTAATAATATTTTTATGCATAGAATATTTAAAACTTTTATTATTTAGTATAAAAAGAGAATTATGTATACTCGATATATAGAAACCTTAACTGATCACTTTTTTGTGCTTAACAGCTCCTGATGTCGATATTTATTATGCGGCCAGCAAGAATATCTCGCGCACCTCGAGCAATGCCAGCGTTCCATCGAATAGCAGCAGCGGCATTGGACACGATTTAATGTTCGAGCAGTTGAGCCGCAGTCGGGACAGCGGCACCTCGTCACCGCAGCCGAGCAATGCGACAGGTAAAAAGGCGCAGCCGCAGATCCTGTTGAATGTCGAATCGATTGAAACAACCGAAATAATCACAACCAAAACGATAGAAACCAAACCGTTTATGGCTGTCAGCGGAAATAATGCGACCGCAACGGAGGAGGAGGAAAGCGATTCCAATGATTCGGTGTTCTCCAGCAGCAGCTCCATTGCCAGCGCCGGCGATGCCCTCTGCTGTTCCGGTCCGGATCTGCGCGACGTTTATCTCGGCGGCAGCTGCGTCCTGCGCACCAAATGGCGCCAACAGCTCGCTGCGCCCTATCTGCAAGCCAAGGGCGTCACCTTCCACACGCCCGCACTGCACGAGAGCATACAGCATCAGCAGCAGCAACAGAATCAGCAGCAGCAGCAGCTGCAGCAGCTGCCGGAGCAAGCACAGGAGCAACAGCAGCAGCAACGTTCGTTTGTGCGCACGCGTCGCAAGTGTCGCGGCAAACAGCTACAGCTGGAGGAGCAGGAGGAGCTAACCGTTGCCGAGGAGTCGCTCAGCTGGTCGCTGCCACCGGTGGCCGTGCGCCAAAATCTGTACAATCCGGCTCTGTTGGACTCCAGCCGTGTCCTGCTCTTCGTCATCACCAACGAGACGCGCTCGCTGGCGCCGATGACCCTTGCTGCCCACTGCATCGGACTCATGTACAACGTCGTCCTGGCCGTGCAAATGCTGCCCGAGGATTGTGTGCTGGCCGGTGAAAAGGTGAGCTATTCCAAGAAATTATCATCGTCAATTCTCCAGAAATATGTTTTTAATATGTTGAGAAACCAAAGAAAAATATGAAATATTCAAGTTTAAATTTAAATAATAATAAATAAATAATAATTTATATTTATTTGTACAATATCCAGTGTATTAACGATTTACTTGCAATTGTTGCAGCTGACCGTGGCAGCAATCAAGGACTACAATCGTGGACGATCGTATCTGATTGATCTGGCCAAGCGACAGGGCGTTCCCGTGTTCAATGACATCCAGGCGGCGCTTGAGTGCACCGTGGCCAAGGTGCAGGCGTATAATAATCGCGAGCGTTGCTAATTTCGTACCTGTTTCAGTTCCAGCACGTGACAATTATAAGCTATTAAATCTAACACTTAGTGCAATTTATGTTTTGGTCTTCTCTAATTTTACGCTCTTCAACTTGAACTATAAACAACAAAATTACTTAACAAGTGTCTCTTTAGTCTATTTTTAAGTCTAATCAAATTTGTCTACTAAACTTTGCTATGTATAACATATATATATATA
>SCDS01001061.1:0-16148 GCA_004149465.1 Drosophila nigromelanica | reverse complement strand
ATATATATATATATATATATATATATATATATATATATATATATATATATATATATATATATATATATATATATATAAGCTTACGTCTGCTTTGCATTGCCAATTTGTATGACTAATGCTGGTCAAGGTCTCGTATTCAGATACTTAAATAGTTGGCATATCCACTCGGAAACATTTAACCCAATCGTTGCCAGCTGTGGCTGTTTTGGGGGCTATCAATCACGTATTGTGGCTAGTGAACCGGGAAATTTTCCTGCAATTTTCGCCTTATAGAGAAACCCGCACAGAAAAATCAAAAAACTTGCTCATAATAAATCAACAATGGATGTGACGACAGCGAATGTCTGTTGATTCAGAACGTGGGTTCAAATCAAAAGTGGCCACCAATTGCTCAACTACGAGATACCTGCACCAATAACTTGAAAGACATTCTCTAATCGATAGGAAATTCGATTTTTGTATACAAATATAACAGTAGTGTTCGCTAAAAGTTTGTCAAATATATTTTTACAACTTCACTTAAGGAATTATATTCCAAATTTATTTTTATATAATTTATATAATACACTACATATATAACAAGCGATCTATAAAAATAAAATATGAGCTAAAAGTTTTCAGCTATATACAAAAATAAAATAACCTTTATATTTTACTTATAACAAATATATTTTTTATTTTTGTTTCCACATATCTTAAACAGTATATCTAAAATCACTGTTAATATATTACCTATAACAAATATATTTTTCATTTTTGCTTCCACACACTAATAGACCCAGCTTAAGTAAAGCTTACGAGTATATCTATAGACACGATTTTGTTTTTAGCGACTTTAGCAGCCCACTTGAAGTCAAAAACACATTTCAGTCCGCTTAAGATGGTGTTGCTCATATTACAAAGTGGTTTTAGGTAACAAGACGTCTGTTACAGAATTGAGTTGACCAAAGACCTGAGCTCGGCCAGAGAATACACACACATAGCCACATTTGCACACACAAAGTCCCACTTGGCATTAGCACCATTAATTTTGTAGGCTACACTCTGCCAGACATTTCTCTCTTTGCAGAGTGTCGGGTGGCTGCTGGGTTTTCTGTTTTGTTTTATTTTGTTTTGTTTTTGTCGCCTGGTTATGCCTGTTGTTGTTGTTGTTGTTGTTGTTGTTGTTGTAGTTGCTGTTGGGCAAAAAAGAGGACCAGAGAAGTGGCAAAGTAAAAGTGTTTCTGTTGCAAGCAGCAGATAGTGGTCTGGGTGGCCACATTTATGGAGCAAGTGCCACATCAAGTTGCAGCCGCAGCAGATTTTAACTTTTATCTAAAACTGACTTCAGTAACAAGTTGAAGCCGCAGACAGATATTTCAGCCCAAAGTAGCTTAGTTATTTGGCTCATGACTGAGCTGCTTTTAATTTATATTATCAAAAACCGCACCCACTCACATAACATACAGGTAGCCATTTGCATTGAGATGATGTGGCGTATGCGTAATGTTACGTGGGGGTGTAGGATAGATCGATGTGTACCCAAAACAAGTCCAAGCTGACGCTCATCGAAAACAGCCAAAAGCAATAAAGATGTTAAGGGGGAATGTCAGGGGAAATATATATAATTGGGAAAATCAGGTGAGTGAGGAAAACGAGTAGAGAAGTTGGTAAGTAGTCAGGTAGTGAAAAGCTTGTGCCAACCAAGGAGAGCTACTTCATATAGCAAACCAATAAACTGATAACTATTTTGGACAAGGACAGCTAGACAGTTGAACGGCTTGTGACCCACAATAATGCACAAATACAAAGGCATCCTCACACACAGACACATAATTCCTCATCGAGCTGATGCGAATGTAATCCCCATGTTGGACTAAGTGGGACGCTGGCAGAACATAAGGGCCACTTTCACTTGGTTGGCCAGCAAACACAACAAAAGTGCAAAGAACGTGCTGGAGCTTTACTCCACTCCATAGTTGGCGCTTGTGTGGTTTTGTATTGTGTCCCTGTCTCCGGAAGCGCATTGTCAGCTCCATTAATGTTGATTATACGTTAATGTAAAGGATCTCAACCAACTGGCCGACGGTAAACGATGTCCCAATGAGGCCAGAAGAGAGAAGAGAGGGAGGGAGGGGCGACCGCAATGCAATTTCCCTCTGCTTTGCTGCGACGCGACTTTAAGTGGCGTCGAAAAGTTTTGTGAAAAGTTTTAATTTGCATTTTAGAATGTGCCTGCCAGGTGGTCGGGGTGCGTGGTCGGGACCTTAGGGATAATTATAATGCCATTAGCGTGTTTAGTTCACAATCAGATTTAGCTGCTAATGCCCGAACCGCTTTCCCCGCACAAATTGGCTGCTGCCACGCTTATCCTGGTGGGCTAAGCTTCCTTTTTCCTTTTTTCGACCAGCCATGAAAATTCTAATGGAATGCTAAATGTTTATTTACGCAGCAAGGGCTGCCAAGTGACTGGGCGTGGCGCTTGCCCCAACTATTTTGTCGCACTTTGCATATTGCAAATGGCCGCGGACCGCTGCCAGGCAACAATTTGACTGCAACGCTCCGCGTGACCGTTGCGCCACTGCAATGCAATTTGAGCCCAGTAGAGAGCAGTTTTTTAGTGGCTTGATGCTGGCTGAAATTTCTGTAAGGTCAATTTCATTATAGATGACTGCCTTCACTTTTTAAGCCGCTTTAAAATATCAACAGGCGGCGAATTAAACGTGTATAGTTGAATGTTTCACAGTATTTATATTGCACAGGTTTGTAAATCTAAAATAAATCAAAAATTAAAGATTCATAAGATTTCTAAATATATTAACTGATGTCGCTAAGTTTAATATATAATCTTGTTTAAGTTTATTCAAAAATATAATGAAAAATTATATTGTGATTTAGATATGCGTATCTTAAACGAAAAACATTTAAAAATATATTTGGTGAATTTTCCTGTAATGAAATAATGTTACAATTCATTACATTCTGTAACTGTGTTTAATTTCAGGTTATATATATTTGCAATTGTCTGTTCTAATATCAGCCCTGAATTTAATCTATATATGCATTTTATCTATATAGCTTTCCTCTCCTTAAAATATAACTGGCCACTACTTTAAGGTCCAATTCTTATGCAATGTGAGTGCCAGTGCCAAAAAAATAAAGCAAATAAAAGGCTGCATGTGAATAAGAATTGTGACCTTTGTTTGAAGCTCAAGGATCTTTGTTTATTGTGCTTCTCGCCAAAAATAAATACCGAGCATGGTTTGAACGAAGAGTTGGCAGAGCAGTAAACTTAATAATTCGTTCGCCAACGCACTAAAATCTTCCAGTCGATTTACACTCGTAACTTTATCGCTGCCAAAACTCTAAGCCAAATGAGCTTACCTGCCAATTCGGGTTGGGTGTGGAATTGGCGTTTGCCATAACGCATCACTAAACGTGCTGCACAAAAATAAATTTCCCAAGTTGCAGATGAAACTCACTGGCGGTATATGTATAAGTGTTTCCCTTACTTTTTTTTTTGTATTTGTTTATTTATTTTATTTTTTTTTTGCCCTACCCCCAACTGCAAACCGTAAAAATTAGTATGGGACGCGGGTGCCGACGCCAATCTGTTGATTCAACTCGGCTATGTAAGCTCAGCGACGATAGAGTCTTCATAGAGCGAGCGACCTTATCATTTTAGCATTTTACACAAAAGCCGCATAGGTCTCGGGCTACCTCGATGGCTGTCTGGCTGGCATGTATTGGAACATGCTCTAGTTGTCGTTGTGGCTGCCGTTGCCTCTGCCAGGTGGCTTGGTCTGATCTGGCAGAGGCGATGCCGCACATGGATTCATTCAGCTTTACGCTAATATCACAGGCTTTGATTACAGTAGCGTGAAATTTTATTGATTGCCCAGCGCTAACGTCGCATGAATGATGAGCCAACCCGCCGCCCAAAGAACGAGCCGTTAGGTGAATAAGGGCAAGGAGCAGTTAGTAAAAGTAATGCTGGGAACGCTGGCGAAAGTCTTCAAAATTTGAATATTAAAAATTCGCTTATTTAGTTTACATTTATTTTTAAACTTATATCTCAAAATTTAAAAAATCTTTGGCTTGTACTTTTCTGAATGTTATGCATTTATTATCATCAAAATAGTAAAAAGTAAGTTTTTAATAATTCCAATAAAAAAAGAAAAACAAAATAAAAAGTACAGAAAAGATTTTACACCTGTATTCAGAAGAAAATCATAAAAAGATATAATACGAAGGTTTTAAAACTGATTGTTTTTCAATGATAATATGTACATAGATATTTATAAATAGATACTTATATTTATTTATTATCGTGCAATACACTTTTGGTAAGAGTATTTTATGTTTTTACGTGCGTGTCACATATGCCACCAGCTCGTCGATCAAGCTCTGCGTGGCTTATTCAAGCATTGGGTTTGCAGATGGCTGTGTAATACAGCCGTGCATTCAATTTCACTCACAATGTCCTTCACACTGAATGCATATGTGTGTTAAGAGTGTGAGTGTGTGTGTGTGCGTATGTATGTGGCATGAGTCGCCGCCTTCGCGACCATATTAACTGCCGTTGAGGCGGTTGGGGCACTGGGCCAGTGGCTCTCATCGACGGACTTTTCCTACGGAGACTGTAATTGTGGTATGAGTAGTTTTATCTGTAGACCCTCGCTTGACAGTTCCAGATTTTCGTTTTTTTTTCTTTTTGCTTTTCTTGTGTTGCTGCCGCCTGGTCTGATTGCTTACAATGTGCGCTCTCATTTCTGTTGCTGTCCTTGTTCGTCCTCGATTTCGTTTTAAAATACGAAAATCCTTCGCAGTGGCAGGAAAATGTCGTTGTCGCTTAAATTCAATTGAAATCGCATCAACTGCAATGGCAGGCGAACGACAGGCAATCTGTTGAGTCGCTCTGATTGAATAAAGCGCGAACGCGCGAAATGCGGCTCGATGGATAAATGCTGGGACGGCCTACGGATTGAAAACTGACACGCCATATGAGCATGATACACTTACAATCTTTAACGTAATAATAATTTCATCAAAATACTGCACTTACTAAATGAGTTACAGCAGCTATTCGTAACGAACGAAATATGATTTCTTTATAAATACCAATATTCTTAATTATTAACTTGTATTCTTCTTGTCGGAACATACATATGTTCTTTACCGATTTTTACAAAAAATAAGGCAACAACCAAATTAAAAAAAATATATATAGAAAACCAGACCAGAATGCCATCAAAAATGAAAATCAGTTCAGTTTTGGCAAATTTATGGGTGTTTTAAATATGATACCTACAATTTTTCTCAATTTTGGCATGACTTTTGAAAAAAAAAATTGACTCCCTCAGAATCATGTTAATTAAATGTTGTTTTATCTACTATTTTTGACCAGCAAAATCGAATAAAATTGCAAATTGGCAATTTTAAATTTAGAAAAAAAATTTTTCGAAAATAGGTACGGGGGAGGGTTTGCTTTTTCCGAAACTATAAAAACATTATTAATTATTATTAACACCCAATATACTAATTTTACTTCCAGAACGAGCATAAAAATGTTGGTTAAAATATAATAGAACACCTCTCTATAGACATGTAATACATAAATGGTTCCTAAATGAATACGTTTCTATGCATATGAAGACAATTGCATTTAACACAGTGCATTTAAAACTGTTGTTCTGTTAAGGAAAACAGCTGTGCACGTTCAATTAGCAACAAGTTGTTTATGAAATCAAAAATATCATTGGTTTCAATCAGTTTTCACAACATTTTTAGATTACATAGTTGATTAGAGCAATTATGATAAAAATTTAGCAAACTTTTTATTGTGCAATAAGCGAAAGGTAATAAGTGCTTAAATTGCGGTAATATGCACACACATAGAATCGTATGTACAGATGTATGTAACAGACAAAAAGGCAAAATACATAGATATTTATGTACGCTTCTACACAATTATGAAGATGGTGTGCATTTAAATACGATAAGTTCTTTTACCTGTTAGATTGTATGAGGCACCCAGTGAGTTGAGGCAAGCAATCACAGCTGTTCGGCTTTTAACAACACCACCTTGGCCAATAAGAGAGCAGCTGAGAGCTAGTTGTCAGAGTTGTCAGCAATTCCGACACGCTATATGCTTTTGCACGGCCCCTTAATATATTGAATTAGTCAAACATTTTAAGACAATCTGTGGAAAAACTATGTTCAATAAATTAAATGAAATATATGAACATAATTTTCGATGTTATACGCATCTGACAAAATCACTAATAACACATTCGAAATAATGCATGATGTGAACGCGCAGCGACAGCACAAATGGTTGGCAACCCTAACTTTTTCTCGCGCCGTCGCTGTTACACGTCATCAGCTGAGCAGCGACAACAGAAATGTACGAGTTGTTATTGCTGCACAGTGTTTTGTGCTCTTCTCTATTGGAATTTGCGATAATATAGTTTTAGTTTTTCGTCGCACAACAAATTGCAGTTTGGGGCAGACAATATTGCAACACGTGAGAATAAAAAACAGGGGAGCCTAAAAATAGAGACATTCAGTGACGACACACGCCCGTGACATTGGTTCACATTCAACGAGGCAAAGAGAAAGCAGGCAGCGATCACAAGCAAAAATAAAAATAATACGAGGAAGTCTCTGTACGTACCGATGTGAATATACATAGCCACACACGTACATATGTAGCCACCCGCTGCCTGTATCAGCTGTTCACTCTGTCCGGAAGCTAAAATCCATTACTAATCGAACCAGTCGCGCGTCCAATTTAGTTTAGTTACTTACATTCCTCACAATAACACGAAAACGCAGTTTATGCAATTACAACGGCTACAGCGGCATCAGCGACGAGAACGCAACTGGAAACTGGAAGCAATTGAAACCGCGACAAGAGCCAGGGCTGTGCATTTAATCATAACATTTTGTGTTGTGTAATCGACAAGTGAACGGAAAATTCGCCGCGTCAATATGTCCGAGAAAGAGCCCAGCAAAAAGGTGACCCCGCCTAAGGGAATGAAATATCTGATTGGAGGTGCCAGTGGCATGGGCGCCACCCTGTGTGTGCAGCCACTTGATCTGGTCAAGAATCGAATGCAAATCGCTGGCGCCGGCAGCGGCAAGAAGGAATTTCGCAGCTCTTTCCACTGCATTCAGACGGTGATTGGCCGCGAGGGACCCCTGGCCCTCTATCAGGGAATTTCTGCGGCGCTGTTGAGGCAAGCAACGTACACCACTGG
This sequence comes from Drosophila nigromelanica, assembly GCA_004149465.1. NCBI lineage: Eukaryota > Metazoa > Arthropoda > Insecta > Diptera > Drosophilidae > Drosophila > Drosophila nigromelanica. The sequence continues at coordinate 8,907 of SCDS01001061.1, read as the reverse complement.
TCGCCTCGGTGTGTACACTTATCTCAACGAGGAATATCGTGCTCATTTCAAAACCGACCCGAATGTGGTGGCCAGCATGGTCATGGGCATGATTGCTGGTGCAGCCGGTGCGTTTATTGGCACGCCTGCAGAGGTGGCCCTAGTCCGCATGACCTCCGATGGTCGCTTGCCGCCGGAGGAGCGACGCAACTATAAGAACGTGGGCAATGCGCTAGCGCGCATATCACGCGAGGAGGGAGTGACGGCGTTGTGGCGCGGTTGTTTGCCCACTGTCGGACGGGCTATGGTAGTGAACATGACCCAGCTTGCCAGTTATTCGCAGTTTAAGACTTACTTCCGTACTGGGCCACTCCAAATGGACGAAGGCATCAAGCTACACTTCTGCGCCAGCATGCTGAGCGGTCTGCTGACCACAATAGCATCAATGCCGCTGGACATTGCCAAAACACGCATTCAAAACATGAAGATTGTCGATGGCAAACCGGAGTATACTGGCACAACGGATGTGCTGCTCCGGGTTGCACGCCAAGAGGGCATCTTGTCGCTGTGGAAGGGCTTTACGCCCTACTACTTCCGCCTGGGGCCGCACACGGTGCTCACCTTCATACTGATGGAGCAGCTCAACAATGCCTTCAACAAGTACGTGCTGGGCACAGAAAAGCGCGGCTCTGGACTGTAAGGGAGGGCCTTCTATTGTTGCTGTATGCTGTATGGCCTCGTTGTTAAAGTTTAGCAACCAATCTGCACATATATTAGCCAGAAGATTCAAAGTTGTAACTGCATAACTACCCTAACGATAATTGATGGACAATACATATAAAGATTTTACAATGGGCATTTACATGTTGGAAATTCCGGTGACAATATTTATATTACAAAATTGTTGTGGAAGTTTTTGTATCCGTAAATTTATAGTTTTTAAGTACAAAGTGGAGTTCTAAATAAAGCACAATAGTAGAAGCATTATCTATCCCTATTTCATTCCTGTTATTATTTGATTTCTTTTGTTTGACTATGATATTAACGATCCGATGCCAATTCGGGTTATTTGGACTAGGAGGGCAAGCCTGCCTATTTTCACACTTGCTACACAGAATTCCATTATTGCTTATTAAAAGTCGTGTTTGGCTGGTAAACATATTTCCAACTACTGTTCGCTAATTCCTCTGATAAGCGTTATCACTAACAATGCTACTTAATGCTACAAGGTTGAAAATATTCCAATTCAGTCGCAAAGAGCTGGCGGTTTACCTACACAACGTGTATATTATGTATACTTTCAATGATAACTTCACACAGAGCAGGGCAACAACTATGCCCGGAGCCGGAGTGATTTTCATATATTTGGCCCATATATATTCCATCCCTATGTGTGATTTTATTATTATTATTTATATTAGTATTATTATTATTATTGAAAGCATAGGATATAGTTAAAATCTACCAAACTTAAAAATTTTTTTTAATTTCACTTGCTTCTGTGGCCTTCGGCTAAGATAAACACGACATCTATACACTAGCCCAGGATTCGAGCCCGAATCGTCGTTCTACAGTTGCCCTATTTCCATAACTAAATCAGTTTATAATACAGTAATTAATTTGACTCAATATAACTTGTGTTGTCAAAAATCTTCGTAGTTTTCATATTTTAAATGCAACCCCCAATTTAATTTTGTCTACAGTTTTATTAGTTTCTTTTTGAATACATTTGGATGTAAAATTATATTTATTACCCACAACCATAAAAAATCGCGAAAATGTATTTTAAAAGTTTTTTTTACAGTTTAAGAGGGTATTGTAGTTTTGTTATAAAATATGTAACGCATTAAAGGTCTTACGAAATAAAAATATTATGTGTTTAAACAAATTAGTTTCTGCTTTAATAAAAGTTTGCCGGTGAAATGAGAATGATTATAAAAGCTGGCAAATGTTTTAAAAATTTAAGCTAACTGGATGCTGATGCCGATGATTTTTGAGACAAATAACTTTTTAAATGTGGGCTGTACATTTGAATATCAGCTGAATTGAATAGAAGTAAGTAAATAGAAAGTAAAACGACGAAGAACAAAACACTTTATAGCAAAGGTGTTAGAGTATCCAGTGTTTGTGACCACAAAAAAGAATTTCATTTTTTTTAAGTTTGCTAACTGAAGCGCTACGATTCTCAAGAATTGAAAGCCAGAAATATGCCTCCAGTTAAATTAAAGGAAGCCGTCGTTGGCCACAAGCAAACATCGCATTTTATACTCAGTTTATTGGTCTGTGAGAAGGAGGTAGCTGCTCTTGGCCTGGACTGCTTCTGCTGCCAAATACTATTTGCGTAATAAAATTGTTAGATTACTCAACTGAGGGGGCAGGATGAATATGCCCGCAACCAATTCAGCTATAACAAATCAAAAGTTTATCTCATAAATAACTGAAAAATAAAATTCTTATGACCAGAGGGCACAGTTAACCGAGCTCTGGGATTTGTTTAACGCTTCATTTTTGTTCTAGCAGCCAGTTTAAGTGGAAAGCACACTTAAAATTCAGAAGACATCATCCGTTGGCCTTTGTGCTGATTGCTGCTCAAGTTCAACTCCATCTGCACTTGGGGCTAATTAAACTCTTCTGCGCTCTTCGCTCTGGCATTCCACACACATAGCTGGGTGAGGAGTACTTTGAGCCTTCTGGCTCCAAATGGACTTCGATAATCCACGAAGTGACGAAGCAGCACTTTAATAGCACTTATTGCTCGTTTCTGGCTTTATTGCTTGTTCACAGGCATATGGCACTTCAATTCAGCGAGCAATTCGCACAGTCGTCCAGGCACACAAGCATATCGAAGTCTGGTTTGAAATTGCGCCGTTTGCACTTTGGAAATCTATTTTAAATTTGTTTGTTTTAAATTAACATTTCCAAAGAGACTAGCACTGAGCGGAAAATGCGGGTACTGTCACATGGACCCATGTAAAATGTAATTTGATTAACGTTACTATTGCAAACACATACACACACACACACGCAAACAAATCGAATTCACTCGCTTTAGGCTCTTTGAAATGTATGTTAGATTTTCTCATAGCCAATGGACACAGTTGTCCACCAATTAGTTCTTGTCCTCGGTTTATATAAAAAACATAACTTGTTAAAAAAGCATGTTTTATTTAATTTACAGACATTTTTGTCAATTTCAACTGAAAAGGCCACTGCATTTATTGTGTTTTTCTTTATTTTATTTTTTAGCTTCCATCTAATATTGGTGCCAGCGGTATCAACGCTAATTATGCTGCTATAGGTTTTCAAATCCAGCCTGGACACTAAGCTAACAGCAAGCCGAGCTACAACAATTATAAGCGGAGCCCGAATCCTGAAGGCTTCCATCTAATTTGGGTGCCCAACAGCGCTAATGATGCCGCTATAGGTTTTAAAATCCAGCCGTATTGATTTTGGACACTAATGCAACGGCAAGCCGAGCTAAAACATCAATAAGCGTTGCCCGAATCCTGAAGGACGCAGTTGGTTCATAATTCATCGCATTCGGTTAACCGGTTGGTTGGTCGAGAGTGGGTTGCTCGGTTGCTGTGTTGGCGGCCATTTGGCGCTGTGTTGTTTTTCTGGGGCTCCTTTTTCATAACGTTAATTGCAATACGATGCTCAGCGGCCCTGGGCTCCAAACTAATTGCTTTTGCTGAACATTTCAAACGCGAAACTTTTTTATTTGAAATTTATGAATGTGTTTAGTAAGGGCCTTTCCTCGGCACGCCACAAAATATTATATTACATAGATTCGTCATAAGTAACAGCAACAACAACAACAACAACAACAACAAGAGCAATGCAATTTTCATACTTGCTTTCTTTTCGGCGCGCGACATGGCGGCAGCCAAAGCGGAAACGGAAATGCAGAACAACTGCTTTGTTGTTTCATTGTTGTGTTGTCGCCGCTTGTTGTCTGCGTTTTGTGATGGTGCCATTTTTCACATTTTCCTCATTTCTCCCTGAGCTCCATCTGCTGACTGTAGTGGCAACTAAACTACCCCAAACTACACAAATTTCCTGAGCTATTTCAGTTTTCCCATTAGTCGTATACACAGCGTTTAACTAGCGCTCAAGATTTAGTTCGGCAAACTTGAAAGTAGGCAAGAGCATGATACAAACTTTGCGCCAGAGAAAACTTTTAAATTGATTAGTATCTGCTACACAGAGAATCCTTATTCGCTGCCATCTTATCGAGCCCCGCCCATTGGCAGACTAGCGACTGCATTTCAATTAGCCAGCCCTATACAAAGTGCTCATGCCCAGCGCATGTTTAATGTTTTTAAATTTGGCGATTTCAGTAAAGTTTTTTAAGGGAAAAATGTTTTCAGATGTCGCCTCCATGGCAGCTCTATTTGGTTGCTACCCTCCGGTCGGTCGATTATTACTTAGGAAGGGACGAGCTCAAAATTAAGTAAATTCATAACTTAAATCTTGTGTAAGGTTCCATATTTCATGATTTTCAAATGTCAGCTGGCTTAATAGTTTTATTTAAGCCATTTATTTAAATTATTTTGGATAAAATATAATTTTTGTTTTAAAGTAGTTCGTATGTATATTCTATTTAGTTCACAAGTTATTGTCATAAATTGAATTTCAAATTGCTTAGACTGAGGCGACGTAACTTACCAAAAAAACCAATTGGTTCGCAATTGTTGTGTTTATTTATATAAAGCTAGTTTAAAATTAAAATCTTAAAGCTATCTGTTGTGAAGGCAATCTATGGCTGTCAGGACCTTAGGCTCGAAAATTGAGCAAATTGTATCTGCGTTTAAAGAGACTGTTATGTTTATACTCTGTTAGCAAAGTGATAAATAAGTGATAAAAATAAAGTGATAATAATGTTGTGGGTTTCCGCAATGCAATTTTAGTTATCTTTCTGATAAATACATTTTTTGAAGCTACAGTTTTCAAACTTCAGATATACTAATATTGGTGTATTTAATTAGGTGAAGTCAAGTGGAATCACCCAATTTTATAGTAAGTTTCATCAGTAAACTTTTCTATGGTGGTAGAACACAGTGTATTGCACAGTCGATTGCATCCAAATTTTCTTGTTTGGCATTGTTGTATTTTGCTTTGCAAAAAAGAAATTGCGCAACAGCGAAATTGGAAACAAAAAGTTAAATATAATCTCCACAGCAGACAGACTGAAGATGAATTTCGACAGAATTCAAAATACTCAGAAAAACTTTTAATGAATTGTTTTAATTTAAAAAAAAAATGCAATTTGCAATTTGAGCCAGCTAGTCAATGGTAATGACAGAAATTTTAAAAACTGTGAATGAAATCGAAATAATGTGGGATTCGGAAATAAAAATCTTTTCTTGTGTGCGAAATTTTCAGCACATCGTATTCTAATCAATATGTTTCAAAAAATCGGATTCAAAAGCGTGTTGCTTTGTGGAGCAACTTTTCAAATTTTCCACATTACATGTGTACCCTCTCCTAAACTTGATGGCTTCTATTTGTGTTTACGCGCCTTGTTATTTGTGCCACAAAATGAGGCCCTATGTGTGCACCTCTCTGTGTGTGCGGTTGTCACAGTTATATCATTTGTCAAGTTGGGTAGCTACCGCCCCGGGACTCATTCACAGAACCAGAGCTGGAGCACAATTTTAACCCGATAGCAAATTAACTTTTTTATTGGATGGCAAACTTTTCAACATGCGCGCTTTTTATTAATGCGTCCTCGGATCCTTATTTAGCTAACAAAAATTTCCCCTTTATCCCACGCCCGATAACTTTCAATGCTCATTGTTTTAACTTTTTCTTTGATTTTTCTGTGCTCTCAGATTGACTGTCTGCACAATTGTAAAGAGGAAAAGTTCTCGTTCTGCCCCTTCGTCCCTGTTCTATTTTGTTTTATGCTCGGAGCTGCTGTTGCTCCTGCTCTGCATAGTTGTGACATTTAGAAGTGATTTAATTTATTTTTATTACACTGCAACGTCGCTTATGTAAAATGCACTTTAATTTATTTAATTGAATTTAATTCGTTACGAATTGCAAACGAGTGTGGCTTTGTGTGCGTTTCCTTTGCCCTCTTTATTTTATTTTGTTTTTGACCTGGCCCGGATTTATTAAAGCATTAAATTTAAGACTTGCAATTTAGTGTCAAAGCAGGGAGCTTTACGGCAGCAGCAACAACAACAACAGCAAAAACAACAACAATGGCAACACGAACAACGGCCAGTGGCAGTGTCAATGTCGCTGTTTAAGTTGCGGCTGCCCTTTGCTTCCGTTGTCGCTGCTGCTGTTGGCAGAGGACCAGGCCACGACATGTTCGTGATTACCAGTGCAACAGCGGGCGGTCTTTCTGGCTGGGATTGCGCTACTTCTGCCCAACGGCTGGCCAACTGAAAGGGCCTGTAATTTGTACTTGCACCCAATAAACAAGCGCGTCGACCCCCCCAGTCGCAATGAGTGCGAGCGTGTGTGTATGTGTGTGCATGAAGTTATTCAACACAAAATACGAATGAAAAAAATTGTCGAATCTGAGACAAGGACTGGGTCTGCTCCCTACCAAGGTCAGCCCAAGGATAACGCATATTTACGTGTTGGTCCTCCACCTCCTCCCAACGTCGACACTTTGGCGAGCAGCTCCCTGTGATATTTCATGCTTTTGTTTTGCTGCCTCTCACGCACACACTCACACTCTTGCCATGTGCGTTTATCTTTGTTGTTTTTGTTTTTGTTTTTTTTTTTCAATTTTGTATATTGCAGAAGACAAGGAAATGGCACATGTTTGTGTTTGTCCCGATGCTGGCGATAATCCACTGATGTCATTTATTTGGCTCGCTGCGTCGACGCCTCATCCAATGCAATCCCCCCATAACAACCTGGCACTGGCCAGGCCAGACTTTATAACCTTATATCTCTATCAACAGCCCGAAGCTTTGAGAATTGCTCACTGACGCAGAGTGAAATTCACGCTTCAATTGAAAATTGCGTGCGTGATATTTAGAACAATGTGTTGCCATCACAGCGATCCCAAAAAAAAATATAAAAATAAAGGGCCAACTCCCATAACAGTAACAACTCAACAACTCTGTACATATTGATACAAGGGGTGAGGCCACCTACGCGTTACCAATAATGTTCTCTACCCTTAAAGACCGAGTATATTTGTATTCTTGAGCGGATATCGGAAAAGGCTATATTGCATATATAGTGTACAAATTAATTTACAAATTATTAAAATATTCATATTACTAATAAGATATATAAATAAATAGAACAGAACTTTCAATAACTTAGCAGATTTTACCAATGTTAGAGTATTTTAATATTAGTAAAGACAAAAAGCATCTCCTGAATTTTTATTATCTCAATTTTATGTATACATGTCGCCGTGCTCTGCCGTTTGGTAATCATTTGAATGACTTCTAATAACATGAGGTGGGCGTTTATATTTATAAATTGTTAAATATAAGCCAAAGTTCCCGGGCATAATAGAAATTGTGAAGGCATCCAACGAAAATAGCAACGCACTGTGTATATTGTGTATAGATATGGAAAATCGGCAGAAGGCACACAAAAAGGCTGCGACTCAATTGGCCCGTCGCGCCGGGGCGAGCAGCAGTCAGAGCCATAAGGCAGCAGTCATCGGCATCCTGGCAATGGCAACTTAATGCCATCCCGACTTCGAGAAGGGCGGGCGGCAGGTGGCAAGACTCACAGAGAAGTTGCATCACGGAGCGGCCTCCACACAGTTCATTGAGTTCGAATTGCTGTTTGTTTTATTTCCATACGCGCTTTAATGTCGTTTATATTTATACAATTTAGGCTCGCTACCCCGCCCCCCGCCTAGAGTAAGAGCCAAGTGCAAGTGCCGCTTTGTGGGTTAACCAACACCATCTTTTGGGCTCACTCCTCTTGGCCTCAATGAACGGGTCGATAGATTTTTACAGTATGTCCTCCTTTTACGACAGGGACGCAGCAGCCACCACCAAATAACTCCTTGCCAGCCTTTTGTGTTTGCTCGTTCACCGCAGTTCATCAATTTATTTAGCATTTTTATGCGCTTTGCGAACACAAAATTGTTTAAAACGAGCTATATTGATTTAATTAACGTCTCTTAAATGGTCCTAAAGGGAACCCATGTTTCAGAACCAAGCAATCGTAGCCACTTTAGAAACATGCATATTCAATTCGAGTCAGCTTTTTTCATTGTACACCCTAACAGCATTTTCATGTACGTCATTGCAAAACCGTTTTATGTACGGGTTAACAACCAAAGAAATAGCGGTAAACTCATACATAAAATACTGCATTTTGTAAAACTTAATTTTATTACTTTACTTTTCCAATAAAAAATGTTCAATCAAAATTATTAACTTTGTTAAATATTACAACAAATTAATATACATATATATATTTATTTAAAAATACAATATTTTGAGTATTTATATTTATATAATATTTTTATATAATGTAAATATTATTAATTACTTTTTATACTCGTTCAGGAAGTGAAAGAGTATATTGGTTTTGTGCAATGTCCGTCTTGCTGTCCGTCCGTCCGTCTAGACCGACAGAACGCGTCCGTGTGAACGCAATTTTTTCGCCGCTATTGAAGCTAGAGACTTGAAATTTTGGATATATACTTGTGTGTACCCGCGTCAGATAGTCATAATTGATATAAAAATTAACATTAAACCCGATTCTGAGGGGGTCAAATTTTTTGTCAAAAATCATGCCAAAATTGGCAAAAATTTTGACAAGTAAAGCTCTAGGGTCTATAGCTTCCATAACTTTGTCAAAACTGAACCGATTTTCATGTTCGATGGCATTTTGATCATGATTTTTCATTTAGATCGATTTTACATTTAAAATATATGAATTTTTGAAAATAAAATTTGTAGGAAAAAAAGCTTGCCCTCCCCTGAT